>JAZHYW010037088.1:0-80209 GCA_037355805.1 Ixodes ricinus
AGATGGTGTCGTCACCACGTGCCGCTTTCGTGGTATTGAACCGCGTGCCACTACCAGACCGAGTGTACATGAAAGTCGATAAAGTGTCGACTCTATTTTCTCCACAAGCCGACATGACTGCTGTGTCTCGTCGCTCTTAACACATGGTGTCAGAAGTGGCCGTTGTCTGTTCACGGGACTTTCTACTCTGGTCCACGGGGCTATCTACAACAGACTACCAACCCCTATCGAGCGCGATGACAGAAAGCCCAGCACGTCATCCGAGCACGCCCAGTACGTCAACTCAGCACGTCATCCCGCAAGCTATGGCGGCTCTGCTGCCGCCCCCACGACCCCTAGGTACTGGCGGGGACGTCTGGCAAACCTGGAAAACCTGGGAAAGTGAGTTCAAGCTTTTTTTCCACGGCTACGTTACTCAATCTCCAACCAAAGGAAGTGCAGGCTGCAACATCATTGATGACCATTGGAGAGGAGGCGAGAAAAACGACAGCACGTTCCAGTTCGAAGAAGGCGAAGACAAGCAAGACGTTGAAGTGCTTCGAAAGAAGTTCGAAAGTTTCTACAAGCCTTCAACTAACCTAGCCTACCATGAGTTTCGCTTCGGTACAAGAAACCAAAGAGAAGGCAAGAGCTTCAACGAGTGGCTAACTGACCTCCGCATCCTGGCAAAAAGTTGCGATTTTGGTAGCCACGAAGAACGCATGCTTTGTAGCAGAATCATCTTAGTAATCAGAGATAAGAAGACATAAGAGCGGTTAATCTCTGAAAATCCTTCTTATGCGAAAACTGTTGACATCTGCAGGACACGAGAGCATGGAAAAGAGTAGTGCCAGGCAATACAAGGAGCTTCACAGCAGCCGCCTGAGGTGAACTCCGTTGAGAAACGGATGACGCGTCCATGTCAAAAGTGCGGATACGACATACATCGCGGTACCGCTTGCCCAGCGTCGGGTAAAATCTGCAAGAAGTGCGGAAAGCGTAACCATTTCGCGACGGTCTGCAGCAGCGTCCAAGTCCCAAAAAGAAGCGGAAACCACACGAAGAAAGATCTTCGTCAGCTGGAAGCTAACGAAGATGAAGACTACTGGTTAGAGACTCTGACTGTAGACGCCATCTCAAGAGAAGACCGCTGGTTGGACACCGTCGAGATCGAGGGAACGCCTGTGATATGCAAGCTCGACACGGGGGCCAACTGCTGTGTCATCTCAAGAGATCAGCTTGGAAACGTCACGACCAAACGAACACAACCGTGCGTCGTGGTTTTAAAAACGTTCTTCGGGCACAAGAATCAAGCTTCTGAGAAGATTTTTCTAAGGCTGCAGAAGTATGAGAAATCTTGCGAAGCTCAGTTCTTCGTAACGGAACAAGACGTCCCGGTTACACTGAGCGATGGGACAGCCGAACGCCTCGGACTGATCATCCGCGTAGCAGCAGTTGAAAACAGTGACCAACTGTACGAAGCAGCTCGGCCTTATGAAGACATCTTCCATGGAATAGGCCAGCTTAAAGGTGTGGTATACCACATGAAACTGAAGCCGGAATCGCACGGGGCATCAAACCAGCAAGAAGAGTTCCAGTCGCCCTTCAAGACCGGGTCAAAGCCGAACTACAACGGATGGAAGCTGACGGGGTCATCGTCAAGGTAACAGAACCCACTGAGTGGTCAAGTTACATGGTCGTTGTTGCCAAAAAAGAAAAGGTCAGAATATGTTTAGACCCGTCAGACCTCAACCAAGCCCTCCTCAGAGAGCACTACCCGATGCCGACGTTGGAAGACGTTGCACCCAGCCTCAGTGGAGCAAGGTACTTTTCAACACTCGATGCGGCATCTGGGTTTTGGCAAATCAAGTTGGACGACGAGAGCTCCAGGATTTGCACAATGAGTAGACCCTACGGCAGATACCGGTTCCTTCGTATGCCTTTTGGCATATCAACAGCACCAGAAGTCTTCCAGCGGGCGATGCACAGAGTGCTGGACGGGCTTCCAGGCGTCTCCGTAGTAATGGATGACATTCTTGTATGGGGCCAAACCAAGGAGGAGCATGACGAGAATTTGAGAAAGTACTTGAGCGCTGCCAGGACCACAACCTGAAACTTAACAAGAAAAAGTGCCAGTTCCTGCAGGAGCAAGTCCGGTACCTGGGCCACGTCATCACCAACGAAGGGCTCAGCTTAGATCCCGGGCGACTTCAAGACATCCTGGGAATACCGGAGCCAAAAGACAGTAAGCAGCTGCAAATCTTTCTTGGAATGGTTAATTTTGTGGCACGATTTATACCAAACATGTCGACAGTTACCGCTCCGCTGCGAGAGTTGCTAAAAAGGATGCCGCCTTTGTTTGTACGGAACGGCAACAGTTGTCTTTTGAAACACTGCGAGAATCGCTCACGAAGGCTCCAGTGCTAGCCTATTTCAACAAAAACAAGCCGGTGATCGACTCTCTCAGTAGACGCCAGTCAGACAGGTGTAGGGGCGGTGATTCTTCAAGACGGACAGCCAGTAGCGTATTCGTCACGTTCGCTCACCGAGACCCAACAGCGATACGCGCAGATCGAGAAAGAAATGCTTGCTATCGTGCATGGATGCACGAAATTTCAAGATTATATCTTTGGGCAGCCAGAAGTAATCGTCGAGTCAGATCACATACCTCTTGAGTCTATTTTCAGAAAACCACTTTGTCAGTGTCCTCTCCGCTTGCAACGAATGCGGTTAAACCTACAGAAATACCCGATAAACGTCACGTACAAGCCAGGAAAGGAACTTTTTCTTGCCGATGCCTTGTCGCGGTTTTCAAGCAAACAACACAACTTCAGGAAGAATCTGAACATTTTAACGTGAATGTTCTCGACTATGTGCCTGTATCTGATCAGCGGCTGGCGAACATTGCGCAGGAAACTGACATGGATCCGGCGATGGCACAACTCCGGCAGTTCGCAAGCGACTCTTGGCCAGAAGAAAAAGCTCTGTTCCCCAAGAAGTTCGCTGCTACTGGGACTACCGAGACGAACTACATGTGCAGGACGGACTGGTTTTTAGAAGTAACAAGTTGATCATCCCAGCGGGAAAAAGACGCGAGGTATTGAGTCACTTGCATGCCGCACATGGGGGCGCTGAGAAGATGAAGGCAAGGGCCAGAAGCGTGATGTACTGGCCAGGCATCAATAGCGACATTGAAGAGCTGGCGAAGACCTGTAGCACCTGCCAAAAGTTCAAGCCGAGAAATGCAAAACTCCCTATGCTTAACCACGACATCCCCAGTCTGCCATGGCAAGTAGTAGCTACTGACTTGTTTCATCACAACGGTCAAGATTTTTAGTTGTGGTTGATTTCTATTCATTCTTTTTTGAAGTCAAGGTGCTTCGACAGACAACAGCAACTGCGGTCATCACAGCCTGCCTGGAAGTCTTCGCCACGCACGGGCTGCCAGTGAAATTATGCAGCGACAATGGACCGCCTTACAGCAGCCATCAATTCCGAGACTTTGTGAGTAAACACGGAGTCACGCATGTTACTTCAAGTCCGTATTATCCAAAGTCAAACGGAATGGCCGAGCGCGCTGTACAAGAATCCAAAAAACTCCTGAACAAGTTCCCCTTCAAGTCTCCAGAGTTTTTCTGTGCTTTGCTGGGAACACAGGAACAGCCCGAGGGACGACCGTCTAAAGTCTCCAGTCCAGAGACTCATGGGAAGGCAGACAAGGACGCTGTTACCAGTTCCATCAAGCCACTTGATACCCAGCACCATTCCCCCCAGAGAGGTACAAGACCGACTGCGGGAGATTAGGGACCTCCAGCGCAAATACTACAACAGGACTACTAATCCATTGCCAGACTTGGAGACTGCCACGCCGGTGTCTGTGTACGACACGTATTCACGCACGTGGGCTCCAGCCGTTATAACAGGGCGAGCGGGAACCCCACGTTCCTACGTTGTTCGTACAAACGACGGGCAAACATTGCGCCGAACGCGAGCACCTTCGAGCAGCTGTTGTTGTACCGTCGTCGGTCTCAGGGCCTTCACCCGAGCCGCCCCAGTCAGAACCCGAGCTCAGGAGAAGCTCAAGACGACGACAAAGTCCCGCGCGTTTTCCAAGACCAGAGAAAGCCCGCATTTCTCCCGAGACCTGATTATTACAGGGACTGTATAAATTAACCTTTTATTTAGAACTAACAACTTTACTTTATGGGAAGGGGAAGATGTAGATGGTGTCGTCACCACGTGCCGCTTTCGTGGCATCGAACCGCGTGCCACTACCAGACCGAGTGTACATGAAAGACGATGAAGTGTTATTCTATTTTCTCCACAAGCCGACATGACTGCTGTGTTTCGTCGCTCTTAACACAACGACTCAAGAAAGCAGACGGATAGCTAACTGCCCCGTCCATAACTTTTTCAGTCGCTACGTCATACCATCAACTCTACACTCTGACCAAGGGAGAACACTCTGGAGTCACGTGTTTCAAGAAATGTGTTCAATTTGGGCATCCGCAAGACGAGAACGTCCCCGTACCACCCGCAGTCGAACGGATTAGTGGAACGCTTCAATTGCACGTTGATGAACAGCCTGAGTGTGTACGTGAATGAGAGCCAGACTGTCTGGGACACAAAACTACCCATTGTCATGAGGTCCTATCGCTCAAGGGAGCATGAGTCAACTGGCTACAGCCCTCATTACCTCCTTTTGGCAGAAACGTGACAATCCAAGCTGACATTCTGCTGGACGTGCACGATCACACTAACGTATTTTTGTCTAGTTGCGATGATCACGAATGATGCCTGCTCACAACCTTACGAGAAGCGAAAGACCATGCAATCGTCAACTATAAGAAAGCGAAGGCTACAAAGAGACGCCACTGCGACATCACTGTTAATAAAGAGGACTTGGCATCTGGCGACTAGAGTTCTACATTCCCCTGCGGTGCCACTAGGACTGTCCTCGAAATTGCACTTACCGTGGTTGGGTACCCTAGCTATGTCGTCATCAAGAGATTACCTATAGTCCACCGGATCCAACAAGAAACAGGAAAAAAAAGACATGTCGTGCACCATAACTGCGTGAAGAGACTAGATGAAGCGAAAAAGCCAACCATGCTGCCTACGGTTCAATACATTACGAATAACGACTTGGCTACTCTTCCTCCAGCACTCCCAGACTACCCAGACATAATTGACACACACGTCAAGTATGCTTATGCCAACGCTGAGTATGTGGACGATGAGCATGTCAACGATCAGCATGTGGACGATGAATATGTCGACGCAGCTGAATATCTGCGCCGATCGACGCAGCTGAATATCTGCCACCGATCGACACACCTGAGAGCCTGCCGCAAGTAGGCGACTTCAACAATGACGTTACACTCATCAACCTAGAGGAAGCAAATGGAAATGGTAGCCAGATCAATACAACACCTGCGATCGACAGCGACCTACCAGACGAAACTCAACCTGCCGTCGCCACCCTTGTGCCCCCAGACCACGCCACACAAAAGGAACCGTCCGGCTTCTCCGTGGACCTCACTCAACAAACAGTATCACGATATTGCCACGCGCGTCTCCGACCAAGCGCGCCCGTGTCCGAATGGTTTTCATCCTTGGCTTCTACGCAAAGGGCTCGAGGTTCGACGCCTGGGAGCGGACGCGCCTTTTTGTTATTTCTGTAAATGTCGCGGTCTGGTTAATTCGAGAACGTCGTTGTTTATCCGAGGTGTTCCAGAAGCCCACGCGTGTACATATGGAGCTCGGCGTGGCGAGCCGCAGTCAGTCTCGTCCCAACGCTCGATCCTGCTGTTATGCCACCATCGGCGCCTGGGACGCTAGCCTTTTGCAATATTGTTTTATTGGACACATGTTCGCCCCAATAAACGTTTATTTTCCTCAGTAATTCGTCGCCTCATCAATTGTCATTCGTGACATTTTTGTTGAGGTGCGGTGTACCGCGCTCCATGCCCGTCAAACGTACCCCTCACAAGATCTGTCGGGCTCGATCTTTTCCATGTCCCGGAAAGCTTGTCCCCATTGACGAACCTGAAACCCGGACCAGCCGCCGTACCCAAGACCTGCTCCCGGAATTCGTCCCTCTACCATAGAAGCCAACAAGGACTGCGGCCACGATGAACACCACGTCGCTGCAAGGCGGAACACCACTAACTTCTATCGTGTACGTGCAGACCCCGCCACGGACTCCGGCGACTTTTCATGACAGCCTTTATTCAGATTTGGACGACTGGTTGTGCCACTACGAGCACGTGGTCCGGTTCAACGGATTTGAGGGGGCGGGGGGGGGGAGCTTTCTCTGACCAATGCCGCGGTAGCTCGGAGACCGGCGCCAACGTCCCGGCAGTATTCGACGCCGCCTCGACGTGACCCACCAGCGCCGAAGACTTTCCGACGTTGGGAAGGGCAGCCCCAGCTCGTCCGCACCTGACAACCAGCGCTTAGAAAGACGGATTTGTGGAAAACGGCTGATCGACGACCGCTGTGTTATCACTGCGGCGAAGTCAACCATATCTACCGGTAGTGCCCATACCGACAAATGAGCCTGTGAGGTTTTGCGCCGAGCTACCCGCGACCCTCATTGGGGAGCGACCAAGGGACATCGAGGGTACCTCCGATGACCCCTGTCCCCGGTGACGATCGACACTATCACGACGTTCCCGTTCACCTTCGCCCTCGACGCGTCCTTTCGGCCTTCTGCCGCTCTCGGTGGGACAGCCTGTACTCTATCTCATCAGGGAAAACTAAGTGCGGCTCATCACACCGGTCGGGAGATGCACTGCTCGCGTAGAGATCCATGGTGAGACATGCACTGTGAAGTTTGTCGTTCTGCAAGACTGTGGGAGGGACGTTATTCTCTGGAATTGACCTTTCTATGCGAATATGGCGTCGTCATCGACCTCAGGGCAACCAGTTGTCGCTGCGAAAGCCTGTTCTGCCGCCGGTGGAGCCCAACACGTCGTCAACCGCGATACGAGCTATAGCCGGCCATGTGAACCTGCCGCCGCGTTCGAGTGTTTTCGTAACCTTCATAACCGATGCAGCAATGTGCGATGAAACTTTTCTGGAAGGCAGCGTCCAACTGCTCCTTGAAAAAGGAATTGGCGTCGCAGAAGGCGTAACGGATCTCGAAGAAGGACGTACGAGAGGAGCCACAGCACCTAATGAAGGGTACCACCGTGGGCCGCGTCGAGGAGATTGGAGTGCCAGCCGTGGTTACCGCAATCTCTAAGAAAACCTGGTCGTCACAGCACAAGAGCACGTCAAGGCCGCATTTCGACATCGACCCCGAGCTCCCAGCTCTAAAGCGCCGGCAACTGGTTAATCTCCTCGCTGAACACTGCGACTGTTGCCTTTGCCACGTCGTCGAAAGTTTGCCATAGCATTATTGGCGAAAGATCGCATTGTTACCCGTCAAGCAGTCCACGGGCTTCACTTGTCGTAATCGTAAAGAAGGACGGCACCCTGAGATTCTGTGTTGACTATCGTCGACTCAATGGTGTGACAACAAAAGACGTCTACCCGCTCCCCCGCGTCGACTTTATAGACCGTCTTCGTCACTCCCGATTCTTTTTCATCGATGGATTTGAAGAGTTGTACTGGCAGATCGAAGTCGATGAACGGGACCGAGTGAAGACAGCTTTCGTCACGCCCAACGGACTGTACTGAATTTAAAGTAGATGCCCTTTGGACTACGCACAGCGCCGGCAACCTTCCAGCATGTCACGGACACCGTGCTGGTAGGCTTAAAATGGCAGAGCTGTCTCGTCTAACTCGACGACGTTGTAGTGCTCGCTAGCAACTTCTACGAGCACCTGCAACGACTCCGCACCGTACTTCAAGCTATGAAGGCCGTTGGGCTAACTCTGAAGCCAACGAAAATTCGGTTCGCTTATGGTGGGCTCAAGTTTCTAGACTATGTCGTGAGCAGCG
The DNA here is from genome assembly GCA_037355805.1 of Ixodes ricinus. Classification (NCBI taxonomy): domain Eukaryota; kingdom Metazoa; phylum Arthropoda; class Arachnida; order Ixodida; family Ixodidae; genus Ixodes; species Ixodes ricinus. The sequence continues at coordinate 7,930 of JAZHYW010037088.1, forward strand.
AAGGTGTTAGTCCTGATCCCGAGAAGCCGCGCACCGCAGCTAATACATCTTTTCCTGTTAAATCTGCGTTTATTTACACTATGCACAGTTCAAGTCGGAAAGAAGCGGGCCATTGCTCATGGCGGTTTGGAATCAAAGTGTGACCTCTATCGCGGGTGCGCGCGTGCTCTTCTTGAGCCTCGTCTTCGTCTTGCTTGACCGCGGTATATATCATATCCCTCTTCTTGATTGACGTCCAGTACATAATCTAGGGATGTCGCGAACCACCCTAGGTTCGATTTCGAAAGGTTTCGATATTTTCGAAGCGAACGGAGGTTCGCATTCGAAAAATTTCGATATTTTCGTACCGACCGAGGTTCGACTTCGAAAAATTCGCAACTTTCGATCACAGTAGAGTTTCGAATTCGAAAAGTTCGAAGCTTTCACGGTTTCTAAAATTTCGGGTTCGAATATTTCGAATATTCTTTTACTTGAGGTTCGATAAATTCGAAGATTTCGAATTTTCCTAACTTAGAAATTCGAGATATTCGAAAAATTTGAATTTCTTGGGATCTGAAGTTCGAAAAATTCGAAGATTTCGAAATTCTTTGGATATAAAATTCGAAAAATTCGAACGCTTCGAATTTTTATAGACATAAAGTTCGAACAATTCGAAGATTTCGAATTTCTTTCTACATAAAGTTCGAAAAGTTCGAAAGTTTCGATTCTCCTTTAAAACTAATTTAAAAAAAAGAAACTTCGAAGATTTTGAATTTTTTTCAAGTCCAAGTTTTCAACGTTCGAAGTCCGGTTTTAATGTTCCTCCACAGTTTCAGTTTGAAATAATGTTTTCACGACTCACTGGTTTTCACGAAATCAGGTTTAGAAAAGTTAGGGTGTGATATTTAGACTCTGCGAAGTTGGTCAGGCAATTAAATGAGACGACGAGTGTCCCGGATGTGCTGGAATATTTGTCAGTGCAGAGTGGCGTGTGACCATAGATCAGTAATTTTGACCACCAGCCCAGGGGGGGGGGGGTGTCTTTAACGTGCATTGCGCAGTAGTGATCACACGAACGCACTGTTTTACGATACTCACCCAGTTCGAAACGGCCAGGAGCGGGCAGGAGGTATAGGCTCAGAAAAACCTTGAAGCGACCTGGCAAACTACCTCCCCACCCCTTGCACGCCGGTAGTAATCCGATCGAACGCCGCCCGAGTGACGCTGGCATATAGTAATTTAAGTTTGTAATTGTCCTGGAGGTTTATTTTCCGGGACGGAGGAAACGCCCCGCAAAAAGTACAGAAGCCGACACAACTGGAGGTCGAGGAGCGTTCTACCATACAAGTGGCGTCGGAAGAGGAAAAACGGGGGGAGGGGGTGCTCTAGCCCCCCTTCGCCTCCTTCCAGATATTTCGGACTGTTAAAGAAAACAATACTGGAAAAGAGGGCGTGGTCGAGCTTATTTTAATCTGAAATTATTTAGGTGTATGTATAACTACTGTCGCTCTTCACTGCATAAAAGATCGCGTAGACGCCGTAGGTGGTCATTGTCGGAAACTCGTCGTCAGAAGGAACTACTTGTCAAATGCTTAGAGGTGCCAAAGTTCAAAGCTATGTCTTTTCGACCTCAATAACTGTGCCATTGGTAAAAGAAAGATAAACATAACAATAAATGCGGGGATAAAAAGCTGGAGAAAAAAAAAAGAAAGAAACTATAAAGATCCCACCGGAAGTGTTGTATTGTTGCATATTCAGAAGCTCAGAACTTCGAAACAAGTTTCTCCTACTCAAATGTGTACAGGCTAAAAAAAAACACTTCCCAAAAACGTAAAGCCAAAAAAAAAAAAATTAAGGACGTGTTGAATTTGATTTAATTATAAATCTTCCGCCTGACTTAATTTATTCCCCAACGTGAAAAAACAATAAATACATTATTTTGTATTCTGCAGATGGCAATAATATGTACTGTCTGTGGTGTTAATTTAAATGCGATACCTCAAGCAACCTAGACGAAAAACAAAATACCAAGTTTAGAGCATAATTGCCCGTAGATAAATGTTTGGACATTTCTTCGAAACTCATCTTGAGTAACAATAATCGCATCTTAAGACGACACTTACCTAAGCTATACATAGATCATTGTTAAAAAGTTTAACATCTCAACCGTAAATAGGTCGGCTTTAGCCCGCTTCAAATATGGTACAAACGACAATCGTCAAAAACCCGTCGTCCTCCGTCACCACTTCGGGAATTTATTTCTTTAAAACTGAGCGTGCCAGAACATTGTAATAAACGGCATTGTCTTTCGTAAGGAACGCAGCACCGCATGTAAAAATTCGAGAGAAAAAAAATTACGAATGTACCTCACTACTTGAATTCAAATGAAACCGACCGCCGGTCTTTCGAAGTTCGACGAACGTCGAACTTTTACCCTAAATGTTCGAAGTTCGTCGAACTTTTGATTTTTCAGGATTCGATAGTTCGAAACTTTTCGAATTCTCTAAATAAATAAGTTCGAAAGGTCGAAAATTCTCGAATTTCTTGGCGTAGGAAGTTCGAAAGTTCGAAAAGCTTCAAACTTTTTAGTGCAAGAAATTCGAAAATTCGAAAATTATCGAATTTTTTGGTCTATCAAGTTCGAAAGTTCGACAAGCATCGAATTTTGCAGCGTAATAAGTTCGAAAGTTCGAAAGGAATCGAATTTTTTAGCGTAATAAGTTCGACGGTTCGAAAAGCGTCGAACTTCTTAGTTTAACAAGTTCGAAAATTCGACTTCCGTCGAATTTTACGATATAGAAAGTTCGAAAATTCGAAATCTTTCGAACCTTTCGAACCGCTTGATTCGATCATCGAAACTTCGGTTCGAAAAAAGTTCGCGGCATCCCTAACATAAGCTTTAAAATGTGCTGGCTGCTTGATCCGGCGACCCACTCGGGTAGTCTTCGGATCGGGGTCTGCCTGGACGTCCGCGATGTCGTCCCCGGTGTCTCTGTCCTGGTCGTCTGTATTTTAGATGCGGAGCATCTCTTGCTCGGGTCTATGTCCCGCGGCGTCGGCGTCGTAGTCCGCACTCACACTACGCATGCGCAACTCTCCTCCTTCCCTCTCTCCAACAGCTGCGCGTTACTCTCTCCGTCTCTCTCTCTACCAGCTGCGTGCACTTCGCGTGCGTTCGCTTCTACGCACACCGCGCGCGCATGCGCAACTCTCTTCCTCTAGTCTCCTCTCCTTCAAGTGTGAATATAAGCAGCGGTAGCGCGCTGCGCGCGTTCAGTTCAGCGCTGTTGACTCCACTTCACTCCGTTCTTCCAATGAAGTGTGATGGAAGCAACAGTCCCGTCAGTTAGTGGGTTGGCGCAAGCAAGCGTCAGCACCACCCCACAAACTAACAGCAACGCTACGTCCACTGAAGACAAAGCTGCGCAGCGAAGGGCACGCGACGCTGAGCGCAAACGCTTGAAGCGAGCGGCAGACCCTGAACGTTCACGCGATGTGTGGTAACCAACGCAAGTTAACAACGTAATAACACGCAAGTTAACAACGTTACACACAACGTTACTAACACCGTTAATAACACCGTTAACAACGATCCGCGATGCTCCGCATCACCCCATGGTTCCCCTCGGGAAGATGGTGTAATTTTTGTCCACGGTGCCTCTGTCCTGGACTTCAGCATTATTGTCCCCGGTGCATCTGTTCTCGGGCTGTGTCATTTGCGACTCGTCTGTGTCCTCAGTGGTTGGGTAGATTAAGAATGGAGAAGCTTTTTCTTTGGCCTCTAGAGTTTCCAAGTGTGATCTTCTGGGGCGAATATGATCAACGTGTCGACGCTGAAGTTTTCCGTCCTCCGTTCTTGTTTGAAATGATCGAATTCCTAGCGGTTTCATGATTACCGCGGTAACCCATGCTGGTCTTCCACCGAAATTTCTCACGTAGACGGTTTGACCTGCCGAATAATCTGCCGTTACTTCGTCCGTCGGAACTTCTCGGTCTTCGCTTGTCGACGAGCTTTGCTTCATGAGATCGAGAGGTGTGGCGATCCGTCGGCCGAACATTGCTTCGGCGGGTGTTTTCCCCGTGGAGGTTGAAACCGTCGTATGCTGCCTGAACAAGAATCTGGCGATTCTGCACTGGATTGTTCCTTCCTTGAGTTTCAGGAGGGCCTTTTTGTTTCGCCCACCATACGCTCCGCTTGCCCGTTTGTGGCCGGATGATATGGGGAGCTGGTGTAGTGTTTGATGCCGTTTCTCGTCAAGAACTCATCCATTTCGTTCGACACGAAATTTGGTGCGTTGTCGGAGAAAAGGATTTTCGGTACTCCAAAAGTTGAAAAGGTGGAGCGAAGGGCGTCGATGATGCGTGTAGACGTCGTGGAGTGCATCGGCTTCACCTCCAACCACTTCGAGTAAGCGTCGACGACGATGAGGTACGATATCCCGTCGATCGGTCCGGCGAAGTCGATGTGAATCGTCTCCCAGGGTCGAGTGGCAGGTGACCAGTCAGGCGTTGGTACCGTAGACTTGGCCCGATGATGTTGTTGGCACGTCTCACACGCAGCTGCTGTGGCTTCGATGTCTGCGTCAAGCCTCGGCCACCAGAAATGGCTCCGAGCAGTACTTTTCATGGCCACAATACCCGGGTGGTTGGCGTGCAGCATTTTCAAAGCTTGCTCGCGTGCTGCTTTTGGTAGAACAACACGTGCCCCCCACGTCACACTGCCGTTGTGTGTTGCCAACTCGAGTTCTCTGCGCTTGTACGGTGCGAACTCGTCTCCTGTCCAGTCTGTGGTGTTTCCGTCTTGTAGTCCTTGGTAGACTTTTGACAAAACGGAGTCTTCCTTGGTTAGAAGCGCGATGCGTTGACCCGTCAAGGGTGGGCATTCCATTGCTTCGAGCATAAGTACATCTCCTGGTGGTGCGGCTTCGTCCTTCACATTTGGCAGTGGTAGACGGCTAAGTGCGTCCGCGTTCTGGTGCGCCTTGCCTTGTCGGTAACGCAACTCGTAGTCGTAGCAGCCAAGTAGAAGGCACCATCGGGTCATGCGTGGTGACAGCATTACCGGAATCTGTCGGCCTTGGCTCATGATTCCCAGAAGTGGCTTGTGATCGGTGTACACGGTCACTTGTCGCCCGGCGACGTACTGGTGGAAATGTTTCATGCCGAAGATGATGGCTAGTCCTTCCTTATCCAGCTGAGCGTAATTACGTTCGCTTTTGCCCAGTGTTCTGGATGCGTAGGCGATTGGAGCTTCCTCTCCGGCGTCGTCCAGCTGCGACAGAACTGCCCCAACACCGTATGGTGATGCGTCGCAAGACAAAAGAAGTTTACGCTTGTCGTCATAGTGCCCGAGCAGAGGTGCTGAACTAAGTAGCACCTTCAGCTGTTTGAAAGCCTTGTGCTCTTCGTTCCCCCAGCGCCACTTGGCGTCTTTGTCAAGCAGTCGATGTAACCTTTCGGCGGTGGTTGCCCTGTTCCGCAGAAAGCGACTGTAGAAGCTCAGCATTCCAAGGAAGGCTTGGAGCTCCTTTTGTTGCTCGGTTCCGGGGCTTCCGTGATGGCCTTTACCTTCTCGGCTGTTGGTCTCACGCCATCAGCGTCAACGTGGTAGCCCAGGAATTCTATTGCTGGAACCCCGAATTTGCATTTGGCTTGGGAGACCCGAAGTCCGGCTTCCGCGAGGCGTTGAAGAACGGCTTCCAAGCGTTCTAAGTGTTCCTCTTCAGTTGCCCCTGTGACCATTATGTCGTCAAGGTATGCTCCCGTGCCTTCGATGCCTGCCAACAGGGTGTCCATGAACTGTTGAAACAGCAAAGGCGCAACCGAAACTCCAAAAGGAACTCGTTTAACGCGAAAGAGCCCCATCGGTGTCGTTACAGTTAATAACTCTGCTGTGGCGTCGTCCACTCGCAATTGCTGGTACGCTTGTTGCAGATCTATCTTCGAGAAGACCTTTCCTCCCCGTACGATGGACAACAGGTCTGGTGCTGTGGGAAGCGGGTATGCGTTCGCCTTGAGTGCCGGGTTGACCGTGCACCGATAGTCCCCACACAGCCGTAGTGTACCGTTCTTTTTTCGGACGATGACTAAGGGTGTTGCCCAGGACGACGACTTTACCGGCTCCAAAATGTTCTGGGCCTGAAGCTTGTTCAGCTCTTCATGTACTGCTGTTCGCAGAGCGAAAGGCACTGGTCGACTCTTCAGGAATTTTGGAGCTACGTCCTGCTTGAGGTCTATGTGTAGCGGTTCGCCGACATGACCATCGAGCTGTCCCTGGAACACTTGCTCATGGGTTCTCAGTAGATCTTCCAGGGCTGTTGAAGACACTGAGTATACGCCCGAAAGCTTGATGTTCAACGCAGGAAACCAGTCCCGACTACTTTTGGTGCGATGGCGTTAAGGAAGTGTCAGTGAATGAGTATCTTCAGTTTTAAAAGGCAGAACCGCCTATTAATCACGCAGGAATAAAATACGTGCGGACTCTTTCCTGTACTTGCGAGGACCAATGAAATTATCGTATGTTTGAAAATTTTGGCGGCCTTTGTAAAGTTTCGCTAAAGAAACAATTTTCAGTTTATTTAAATATGTTGTGCATGATAATTTCACAAGACGTAAAATAGTTCTAGTTTAGAATACGCGATACTGCAATTATCGTTTCACAAACAAGGGACTACGTTTTCTCCTTGCCTTCCTCCGCGGGGGTGAATTTCCCGTTCCCCCGGGATGCGCGGAAGCGCACGTATCTGCGCGCACATGGCGTCGGTGTTGATCATCGACGTGGACGGCGTGGTGAAAGCTCATCGTTCCGCGTAAAAGCGCTATCCTTGACTGTGAATTTTCGTCGTGTGTCGTTATGATAACCCAGCACGTACTAGAAGGGAAGACCCACCTACTCGTGCGGCGATGCCGTGGCGGCACTCTCAAGACAGCAGAAACGCCCGTGCCGTCGTGTTTGTTTACTTCGACTACAGTGGTGCTTTCTAAGCATTTGTGTCCTCGAACATCGCCCGGATTTCTTATTTGGCGCATTTCATGCGTGTGCTCAAGTTCAAGGTATTACTGGCGCGTACCGTATAAAGGACGCGAAGTTTCACGCGTTTTCATCACCGGAGAAAAGTTATTAGTGTTAGCAATCCTGAACGATTGCAACGTCTATCTGATCACGAAATCATATTTCTACGTTGCTATATCGCTGCTAAGATTACATTGTCTTTTATAATCGTAGAAAATGCGTGTGGCGATATTTGTACTATTGCAATGTCGTGTATAGAGTCGTGATCGTCCAAGACGGCGTACGGCATCTTTTTATTTTCTTTTTTTCATCCACTGTACCCTGCAAGCCTATCAAGAAAAATCAATAATAAAGCTTTAGGCTATAGAAAACTGTCTGTCTCTATTCTGTTACGGCATTGAGTAGCAGTGCGTCCCCTTTTAGAGGGGCCGCTGAAACAGCTGACGGCGACCCGCTGTGCTTGTAGTAATTGCAGGTGTGTACGCGCGGCGCAGAGCTGTCGTTCCGGTCGCTCCGGTTGCAACGGACGCAGTCGTAGGTACGCGCTCGTTGCACATGTCTGAACCAGCCTTCCCCCGTCCTCCCGAGGCGAAAGTCAACGTGGCGACATCGTTTGACATCACGTAACAGAGGTAACGCTGCGATGTCAAACGTTGGTTTGGTTACGACCTGCCCCAACCGCAAATCGAAGAACGCCCGAAAAGGTCTGCGTTTCATCGTCCTCGGAACCCGAACAGGACTCCGAAGCGCTGCTATCGTCCACATCGCACGTCGGAGTGGCGTCATAGGAAATCATCCCCAGGTCGGCTGTCCGCCGAAGAATTTCAACCTCCAACGGCATCAGGTCCTCGAGCGTAGAGAACGCCGCCATGATCGAAGCTCGAATGACAAAGAGGTTCGGCCGATGCGGCTACCTCCGGATCACTGCGCGACGGAACGTCGTCCAACGCCATTGGCCCGAGATACTTTTGATAAGCGTGCGAGGACCAATGAGAGTGGTTTCGTTTTCGGATGGATCCGAGGTTTGGCGGCCTTCAATTACATTTTATTAAAGAAATAATCACCGTATGACTATACTATTTGGTTTTTAGGGATACTTGGGGCGTCTAAATTCAGCTGTCATCATCAAAACACGAACTCAAAAACCACTTGAGTGTCCCTTTAACCACGTAGAGGTCCAGACGAGCGTATTTGTCCTTGAATCGTACGTTGACCGGCAGCTTTCCAGCCAGTTCCATCTTGTCTCCAGCCCAGACGCACAAGGAGAGGTCGCAAGGTTCTAGCTTAGGAGGTCGTCCCTGCCAAAGACGTTTGCATGTTTCGGAGCTGATTATGGAGTGGGAAGCTCCGGAATCCACTTCCATGTCGAGGTGTCGTCCGTTCACGAGTAGCTCCGCGATGAGCCGCGAGATGTCTCCCTGGGTAACGCTGTTGGCAACAAAAAGATCACCATGCGTCTCATGCTCTGTTGCGTCCGCGTGATACGTGCGGCACTTCGATTCGTCTTGGGACTTGCCCTGGGCTCTGCGTTTGAAGCAGGCCTCTTCCAGATGACCTTTCTTGCGGCAAAATGTGCAAGTTGCTTTGATGTGCTTGCAGACGTCCGGCGAGTGCGAGCCTGTGCAGCGGAAACAAGGTTTCTTCGTCGTTTTTCCGCCCTTGGAGGTCTTCACTGTGGAGGTGCTCTGGACGTTCCCTTCTTTTTAACCTTGAATGTGACGTTGCTGGCTGGCAGCAGACTCAGTAGCCAAGGCGATCGCGTAAGCTCGGTCGAAGGTGATGTGACGTTCGACCAGCAAGCGTTGCTCTAGGTGTGAGTCCTTAATGCCACAGATGAAACGGTCACGGAGCATGACATCTAATGGCAGAACGGTAGAAAATTCAGCTCCTGGTGTTTGTGCGGCCTGGGCCGCTTGTGTCACCTCGCTGGACGAACTAACGGTTGTGGTCGTAGCAGTAGTCCTGACTGGCACGTTATTCACCGTTCCGAAGTTGCAGTTGGCTGCGATCTTGCGGAGGGCGGCGACGTACTCAGAGATGGTCTGTGCCGGTGCTTGGTTTCGCTGACGGAACTTGAAACGGCTGAGCAGTTCTGCCGGCTTCGGGTCGTAGTGTTCGTTGAGGTGTTTCACAATTTCTCCAAACCCGACTTCCGAAGGCTTTTTCGGAGCTAGTAGAGCCCGTACGGTGTCAATGGTTGAGTCACCGCATGATGTGAGCAGAACTGTTCGCTTCTTCACGGGGCTGGTGATGTCCTTGGCTTCGAAGTAGCACTCAAGGCGTTCCAACCATGAACTCCAGTTTCCTCCGGTGTTAAATGCCGGAATATCGTCCGTGAGAGCCGTAATCTTCCATCTTCAGGGTTCGCGAAACTCCCTCGTCGCCAATTAATACATCTTTTCCTGTTAAATCTGCGTTCATTTACACTACGTACAGTTCAAGTCGGAAAGAAGCTGAGCCGTTGCTCATGGAGGTTTGGAATCAGTGTGTGGCCGGGGTGCGCGCCTGCTCTTCTTGAGCCTCGTCTTCGTCTTGCTTGACCGCGGTATATATCAGTATTCACATTTTCCCCGCCGTCGTACAAAAGGCAGTAAAAAGATTCCTTGGCGTCTCTGCCTACTACAAGCGCTTCGTTCGAAATTTTGCGAAGCTTTCTGTGCCACTGACATACCTTACAAAAGACGCCGTAAGGTTTCAGTGGATAGAAGAGCCCCAGCGGGTGTTCGACGAGCTTAAACGAAGACTTCAAAGTTCAAACACCTCCCGTCCTTGGCCATTTCGACCTGCATGCACAAACAGAAATTCACACGGACGCAAGTAACAGGAGGCTTGGCGCGGTGCTGGTCCAAATGCAGGAGGGGACAGAGCGAGTAATCGTCTATGCGAGCCGTGCACTGTACAAAGCGGAGGGTAATTTGCTTTACGACGGAGAAAGAATGCCTCGCCATCTTATGGGCCATCACCAACTTTTGCGCCTACTTTTACGGAAGTCCATTGCGAGTGGTTGCGAACCACCACTCACTTTGCTGGCTCGCGAATCTGAAGGACACCTCACGGCGCCTCGCCCGGTGGAGCCTACGACTGCAGGAGTTTGACTTAACTGTGGTGCACAAGTCTGGCCGAAAGCACAGTGTCGCCGATTCTCTATCGAGGGCCCCGTCAAGGCCGGTCCTGCCTGTACTGAAGACGACGACGACGACGAGTGTTTTCTCGGCGCAGTAGATGTCAGTGACATGGCAGACCTCGAAAGAGGTGATCCTGAACTGCGAGGACTCATCGAGCACCTAGATCGGCAAGGAAGTACAGTTCCCCATGTTTTCATACGAACAGTGCCAACCTTCTTCGTCCGACAAGGTGTGCTCTACGAGGAGGACTTCTGCGACAACAACACGGCGTGGCTGTTGGTGATCCCTTCCAGTCTTCGAGAAGAGCTATTTCACGCCTGCCACGATGACCCGACAACATGACACCTTGGCTACAGCAGGACACTTGCCAAGATACGCGAGAAGTGCTACGGGCCCAAGCTTGCGAAGGCAGTTCATCACTACACCTGATCTTTCCACGAGTGTCAACGACGGAAGAGACCGGCAGGACTTCTGCCTATTGCGCCACCATCTGCCTCATTCCAGCCAATCGGAATGGATTTTCTTGGACCGTTCTCACCATCGATGCAAGTAGACCAATGGATAATCGTCGCGACCTATTATCTCACACGGTGCGCCGAGACGAAAGCCCTTCCATCAGGTACGGCTGTTAAAGTCGCTAAGTTTTTCATCGAGTCCATCGTCCTCCGGCACGGCGCCCTCGAAGTCCTCATTACAGACCGTGGATCATCATTCATGGCCCAGCTGACGCAAAACATCCTTCGTCTCAGTAACACCACCCACCGTCGAACCACTGCGTACCATCCTCAGACAAATGGACTAACAGAACGGCTAAACAAAACTATCGCCGACATGATCTCCATGTATGTCCACGTATAGCATAAGACGTGGGACGAGGTGTTACCGTACGTCACGTTTGCTTACAACATGGCGGTGCAAGAGACCACAGGAGTAATACCGTTTCAGCTGGTGCATAGCCGGAAAGTAACGAGCATGCTCGACGCGATGCTACGCCACGAACCTACTGACGATGGGAGCCACGACGCCCAGCTGGTTTTCCAACGAGCTGAAGTTCGCCAGCTCGCCCGACTCCGGATTCGAGATCAACAACGTGTCGACGCTACCCGGTACAACCTTCGTCAGATCAACGTTCGCTTGAAGCCCAGAGATCGTGTGTGGGTCTGGACCCCGATACGACGACGCGGTCTAAGCGAGAAATTACTGAAGTGCTTCTTCAGATTCTACAAGGTACTTCGTCGACTCGGAGATCTGAACTAAGATGTGGTGCCCGACGGGACAAGAACATCATTACGCCGCCCACAATGACCTGAAGTCGTCCACGTCGTGCGCCTCAAGTTGTACTACCCACGATAATACTGAGGACTGTGATCCCGTGCTAGTTTTGATAGGACTGCGTTTTACCAGCCTCCATAGTTTCCCATTCTTTCGTTTGTTTTGCTCTGTTTCGTTTCCTTGCACATTGCGTCAATGGTCTTCTTAAAATGGAGGAGTAATGCCACGCGCGTTTCCGACCAAGCGCGCCCGTGGCCGAATGGTTATCGTCCTTGGCTCCTACGCTAAAGGCTTGAGGTACTGATGCCTGGGAGCGGACGCGCCTTTTTGTTGTATCTGTAAATGTCGCGTTCTGGTGAAGCCAAGAACATTGTCGTTTATTCGAGGTCCCAATGTTCTACGCACCAAACCTTCTACGCCGATTGTTCCAGAAACTTACGCGTGTACATACGGGGGTCCGCGTGGCGAGCCGCAGTCAGTCTCGCCCCAGCGCTCGATCCTGCTGTTTCCGCCGTCATCGGCGCCTGCGACGCCAGCCTTTTTCTATTTCGTTTTGGGCACAAGTTCGCCCCATTAAACGTTTTGTTCCCGCAGTCATTCGTCGCCTCTCCAATTGTCATTCGTGAAAATATGAACTACCACCACGATACTCTTTGCGGCGACCTGCGCGGTACTCTGAGTAAACACCGGTGAACAATTAAGTTCCGGGACGGCAACGTTTTCGGTAATGAGGATCGTGTAGCGGTGCGTGTGAACCGAGAAGGATGAAGCGCGACGATTCAAAGAAGTTTGTGTGCGCGTAGAAGGAATTATGGCGAACGCTGAGACTGGAATTAGGGGACCGGTGGCTGAGTGGTCTATACTCCGTTTCACCTTATGTGCGAGCGAAGGCAAAGCTGGAAGCGCGAGCACGAAAGCTCCGTACGTTCAGGCTTCTGCGCTGAGCTGGGGAGAAACGCAAAAAGCGCTGGTCTCGCGCTTCCTAGCTTTGGCTTTGCTCGCAGATAAAGTGAAACGAAGTATAGCACACACCAGCTCGGAGCACGTGGAGCGAAAGCTCGCGCTGCAGAACCCAGGATCCTGGGTTCAATCCTCGCCCCTGCCCGTTTCGATCTGGATGAGCATTGTACCGGCGTCCGGTCATATGTCACTACTGCGTGGTGCACGTTAAAGACCCCAGGTTAGCGGTTGTATCGCACTGGCTAAATTGCTCATCTCCAGCTGAGACACCAGACGCCCACTGAGGCAGACTAACTTCCGGCTGTTGCTAAACAGGCTTTAAGACATGTGACATGGATGTTCACCGATAAAAGGCTATCCCGTTACAAGAGGAATATGTTTAAGCTCCTATAATCTTAGGAGATCGTAACAGATAAGTAAGTTTGAGCTGCTGACGACGTGTGCAGCGCCAAAAACACTTACAATAACGAGAAACATTTTTATTAGAATGGTGGGTCACCGCATACCTGGCGTGCCTAATTCAGAGTTGGTTCGAAATTCGATAACTCAATATGGCGAAGGCAAAGTGCCACCTCCTGGTTGCCTGACTTCCAGCTGTGGTTGCTGGACTGTCGAAATCTTCAAAAGAGTGCCAAACTCTCCTAATATAAAGGTCTCTGAGCATACGAAGCGGTGGTAGGTGCCGTATCTGGATCCGCATGCAGTTTCAGCAAAATGCCGGTTTCAGCACAAATTTCCGCTGCATCATCTTATATATTCTTAACTGGTTTGTTCCATTTTTAACCCATGATGCGGTAAAGGTTACCTTCGCACGCCCGCCACTCTCCACGTGCTTCAAGTCTCTCCTAATTTTACGAACTTAGTGGTATTATGACGCTCCCAAGTTTCTAATTGGAGCCATGCATTTAGTTTCACAAACTAGGGGGATCGGTGGCCAAATTCTTTTCGAGCGCCGAGGCGCGCAGTCAAGGAATCATGAGTTCCAGCAGAGCGCGTTCTACGGCTTACCTTAGCCGGGGTCCAACAGGTATTTCGGAATATTTGACTCCCCAGGACTACCGTGTCATCCTGCCTACGTTGCCAACAGGTCGTTATTCTTTTAATTCAGTCTTTCTACATGGCGACCCATCAGCGAGACCGTATCGCATCGACGACTTTCGCGACGTTCTGAAGGACGTCGTTGACATGAATGACGTGGCCGGCTTCGCTGCCTTCCAGTACAACCACGTTTGGATGCTCACCCTGCACAACGCGGTAGCGAAGGAGAAGCTGCTACATGCGGCAGTGCTCAACGTCAAGGGCAAGACCTGCCTGGTCGTCGATCCGAATGTGAGTGAGAAATCATTCAAAGTTCATTGGGTTCCCGTCTGCGTTCCCGACGAAGCTGGGCAAAAGACGTTCAAGTCGCACGGTAAAGTGAAATGAATCGTGCGCGAGAAGTGGAGGCAACCAGGCTTTGAGATTGTGGCGACAACAACGCGAACAGTAACGATGGTGCTCAAGGAAGGCATCACAGTGGACGCTATCCCGCATCAAATCAACATCCTCGGAATGCCAGCGTTGGTGTCCATTCCAGGCCGCCCACCTCAGTGCTTACGGTGCAAGAAGGCAGGACACACGCGCAAGCAGTGTCGCACTCCGTGGTGCAGGACATGTCGCACTTACGGACATGAGGAGGACAACTGTATCCAGACGTACGCGGCAAAAACGAGGCCTCCAACTGAACTGCAGGACGTCGATAACCTGATGGACCAAGATGAAATGGAGGAGACCATTGCCGCGACTCCGACAGGGAAGGCGTCTGAATTGTCGACTGACGTCGTCGGAGCATCCGATTCAGCACCACCAGCAAGCAACGACGCAGAAGTCAAGATGACAGAGACGCCGTCGCCGAAGACGGGAGAGAACTCGCAAGCAGGACAAGTCACACCAGAATCGGTCGAGATGAAGGACGAGGAAAACAGAAAGGCCAGCGGGGCAGATGGCAACCCGGATCAAGAAGTCACCGGAGTGGAAGCGCCAATTAAAAGGAAGGAGAGCGATCAACGGAAAAAACTGCAGCGCGTGCGACTGCGGCTGACCAACGATTTACTCTTGTGACCCGCAAGCGTTGGAAGAAAGGCACCGAACCTCAAGGCCAACCATGGTTGACAGAGCGGGGTGCTTCAACACCTGAAGAAACAGCCTTCGAAGATTGACAACGTTCTGCCAAACGTGTAAGCCATCCCAACTCGAACACTTTATTGAATGACTAAAACCTCGAATCCTTTGAATATTGCAACCTTTAACGCTGTTAGCACTGTTGCAAGGAAACGTAAAGAATGGCTACTCAGTCTGCTGCTAGAAAACGCATAGATATTGCTTTCATTCAAGAAACAAGAATCTCCACGCATGAGCAGGCAAAAGACTTCGTGCAGTACTTTGGACACGTGTTTTGGTGTTTTCACACATTGACTCTTGGCAATGCGTCTGGAGGAACGGCGGTACTTGTCAAAAAAAAAAGTGTTTTTTCGTTGTTGATTGTGAGCTTGGCACGGACGGTCGCGTCAGCAGAGTTGACTGCCTCGTTAAAAATGAACTAGTTCGTCTAGTGTCGGTTTATGCACCGAATGATGCTGCTGAACGCTGTCTTTTTTTCAAGTCTTTGATACGAATCTTGGACACGCCTGGAAAAGTCATTCTAGGCGGAGACTTTAACTGCGTGTTATCTGACCGTGACCGCTCTAACCACGCTACAATAAGCGACTCGAGTGCAACTAAGCTGAAAAGCGTGTTAGAGCAGTTTGACCTGGTCGACGTCACAAGCCCACTGAAAGATTTTTCTCCTCGCTTCACGCATTGACAGGGAGCATCTCACGCCCGCCTTGACAGACTTTACCTGTCAAGCGAGATGCTGAATCAGGTGGAGGAGTACAGGGCTGACGCGGTCTCGTTCTCTGATCATGCGCTGGTTTCCTTTTCTCTCAAGTCTGGAGCAAGAACTCGCAGCAAGGCACGTGATGGAAGCTGGAAAATGAATATGAGCATTATACAAGACGAAGAATTTGCTTCGATGGTGAAAGAAAAGATTGAGGTACTTGACAATGAAACTCCGCTAGATGCCTGCGTGTGGGAGAACTTCAAATTGGAGTTGAAGGAACTCGCAACTGACTTTTCGCAGAAGCGACAGCTCGAGCGCACGCGAGAGAAAAGGGCGTTGGTCCAGTTTCTCAAGACACTAATTGTCGAAGAAGAACAAAGCCCTGGAGTTTTTCAGGATGACATAAAAGAATGTAAAGCACAACTTCTCAAGTTACTGGAAGAAAGGCTAAATGGTGCTGCAGTCCGGAGCCGCACTCGTATGTTAAACTGAAGAAGAGGTGCCGACAAAAAATTTCGCTATGCTGGAAAGAACAAGAGGAGAAAAAATACAACTCTGAAAGTAAGAAACGGTGATGTCATGGCGGAAGGACAAACAGAAGTTGAAGAAATGTTTGCAGCCGTCCACAGTGAGTTGTTTCGAGCAGAAGATATCGATAATAACATCACCGATAGTTTTCTCAACGATCTGCCGCAAGTGTCAGAGGAGCATAAGGACCGCATGGATCAACCGATCAGTACAGCAGAAGTCAACTGGGCAATCAAGAATCTACCAGCAAACAAGGCCCCGGGCCCGGACGGAATAGGCTCCGAGTTTTATAAGATGTTCATAATCCTCCTCTGCCCCATTCTGCTGACAGTGTTTCAAGACATGCAAGAAAGACAGCTACTTCCCCATCGATGAAAGGGAGCTTCACTGTTTTGATTCCAAAAGTACAAACCTGCGGAAAAATCTCCGAAGTAACAAACTTCCGTCCTATAAGTTTGTTAAGCACAGACTACAAGATAATGGCGAAAATATTGGCACGGCGTCTGGGCATTGGACTGAAAAACGTCATCGGAGAGCACCAAACCTATGGCTTGAAAGGACGGTCCATTTATCGCAACCTTCACGTCATGCGTTTTGTCTGTGAAGCGACAGCCGAAGGTCATCAACCATTAGCGGTGCTGCAGACGGATCTCAGTCAAGCGTTTGATCGAGTGTCGCACGAGTTTCTCATGAAGGGTTTGGAACGATATGGGGTGGGCGAAGTGATGAGAGATTCGATAGCGCTGTGCTACAAAAGCATCACCACGCGGCTTTTAATAAATAGGAAGAAAGGAAAGCCAGTTTCGGTTCAACGTTCTGTCCGGCAAGGCTGCCCCATGTCACCAATATTGTTCGCTCTACAGCTGGAGCCACTGTGCCTCAAGGTGCAGCGCAACAAGTCGATCTCCGGTCTCAACCTGGAGGGAGCATCTGTAAAACTCCTGGCGTACGCAGACAATGTTTCTTTTGTATGCTCTTCCAAGCGAGAAATCGAAACAGTCTTGGATGAACTAGAAAGCTACGGTCGGTGTTCCGGAGCAAGACTCAATAAGAACAAGTCGAAAGGGAGCTGGCTTGGAGAGTGGGCCACAAAGCCATCGGAGTTCATGGGCGTCAAATGGTCTACAGGCGTGGAAAAATACCTCGGCGTGCCCATGTATCTGTCAGTACCTACGTCACAACAGTGGAAGCAGAAACTGGCGACCATACCAGTAAAACTTTCTTCTTGGACAGCAAGACGTTTGTCAATGTTCTCCAGAAGCTATGTCTGCAACGCGGTGTCATACCCTGCGATCCTGTATGTGGCGCAAGTGGTTTGTTGCGGCGCAGGCACAGTGAACGTCATCCACAGACATTGGGCCACGTTCATTTGGCAATCGCGAATTGAAAAGATGCGAAGGACCAACCTGTTTTGGAGTCTGGAAAGCGGTGGCTTCGGGCTCGTGAATGTGACCCTCAAACTTTATGTGCAGCGCTTTCTATTCTTTAGAGATCAAAGAGATCCAATTTTTACGACCGCATTCCACTGCTTAGGATATGGAAACCTGCAACAATGGATGGTGAGCACCACGAGTCGGGCGACCACGTCGAGACATCTCAGATACTACAAGGAAGTTGCTGACTCAATCAGGTTCTTCTTGGTTCACTTCTCTTGGGAGTATCTTTTGACGGTGAAACGGAAGACACTTTACTGGGACACTGTCTCCGCAGTTTTACCAGTGCCGTTGTACCGAGAGTGCGTCAACGCTCCAAACTCATCCGATGTCTTTAAGCAGCTGAGAAAGCTGCCTGTGCCTACAAGCAGCAAAGATTTCTTTGTTCGTTTTCATGTTGAAGTGCTCTCTGTGAAAGTGTGGCTTGATAAGAAAGGATTCTTTGTTCCGTGGTCGCTAAACTGTGCTTTGTGCGGGGCGACTGAAACCTTACATCACGTGTTTGTGGAATGTAGCAACGCTTACCTTTTTTGGGCGGAACTGAAGTGCTTCTTTACTGTAGAGTTTGAAATTGTCTGGAACGTGTTCAAATGGTTGTGTCTTGAGAGCGAGGAGCACTCTCCAACTGTGCTGCGTGTTTTAGTGGTGCTCGGACTGCACGCAATTTGGCGGTCCCGAACTGCGTATCTCGAGTGCGACATCCGTGCCAAGCGAACATGGTGGTATTTTGCGGCCAAGTTGAGGTGGACTCTCAGTGTTGCGGCAAAAAATTTCCAGAGGACAAGGAGCAGTGGGACTTAATCGAAAGACGTCTCCAGAAATGGTGTATGTGAAGTGTTAGCGTATAATGATATAACGTTCAGGCTGCTCATAGTCTAACGGAAAAACAGCCGGCGTGTCGGCTGTCTGGTTTTGTTCAGAATAAGCTTCCAAACGTTCAATAAACTTGCTGTTTCAAAAAAAAAAAAAGAGGATCGGTGGCCGAGTGGTTTAGCGCACATCAGCTCGGAGCACGTGGAGCGAAAGCTCGCGCTGCAGAACCCAGAGATCCTGGGCTCAATCCCCGCCCCTGCCCGTTTCGATCTGGATGAGCATCGTACCGGCGTGCGGTCGTGTATCACTACTGCGTGGTGCACGTTAAAGACCCAGGCTAGCGGTTGTACCGCACTGGCTAAATTGCTCATCTACAGCTGAGACACCAGACGCCCATTGAGGCGGACTAACTTCCGGCTGTATAAACATACACACAACAATTTGCTTGTGCTTCACAAATTAAAAAGTCAATCAACAAATGTTAGTTAATTATTCGACTTGTCGAGACGCTTAGGCTCCTATATTATGTCTGGAGTTCCGTGTTGCAAAGTCTATTTCGCGTGAAACTCAAAAGATGTTTTTCGGAGTTTTTGTTGTTTTTTTTTCACGAAAATTTGAATCTCATCGGAGTTCATCTATGAGAGATTCTCTGTTCTCTAAAACTAGGAGATTAAATTTGTTGCGACTCCAAGTTTTCAAGACTCAGTGTAAAAAAAAACAACAACAACAACAAATATTTAGACACAGGTGGAGAATCAAAATCGAGATGATTTAAATCATGGTCTAAATCATGCTTTAAACCGTGATTTGAATCATGCTCCGACGTCGAGCGTAGCAATCGCGGCGTCAAAACTATCCCGAGAAAATAATCCCGAAAATAGTTTTTATTTTCAGTTTGTTTACCATTCGATGCAATCTATGTGTTTTTGTGTTGTACTAAAATCAAAGAATCGCCAATGAAGGACGATTCATATCAGACTGAACACGAACAGAAATCAGTTCTGAACAAATGGGAGCATCGAGAATTCTTTCTAGCTTACACTTCGTTCGTCAGTAACATAACGTCGAATTGTACGTAAATGAGAGGGTGAAATAAAAGCCCGTGACTAACCAAAGAAATCGACCTGTTTCCGTTCTAGTAAGGCGAGCTTACATGAACAAAAGTTGGTAATTAAACTGTACCTTAAATTTACAGTAATTCGTTTTTCCGCATTGTTATCAATGATCGGACGAATTAATCAATTAGTTTACCGTGTTTATAAGTACATGTATCGATAAGGAATCGCTATTTTCGAACTACAGTCATTTAATCACATTATTTTGATTTAAACAAAATAAGATTTATTAATTAATTTTTTCACCTGATCTTTTTTTTGCCTTGGTTCAACATAGACCTGCCCTAAATTCACCACTATCGAACAATATTTCTTCAACGGAATTGGGCATTCGCGCCCTTGCCATTGTTAATGTTACTAACTGTCCCACAACGAAACGTGCGGACAAGTGTTATTTTAGCTTCGATACTTTAATATCACCGCAGTCCTCGACTCTGTCTCTGGAAAGCTGGTTTTCTTCCCATCCCTTTCAATTCTGCGGCTGCGCGGAGTTGAGGGTGAGATAGAACCTTTAGCTGCCCCCATCCTTCCTGTGATAATAGCTGTCACTGTTATACAAACAAGACTTCCTCAGAACAGTGGCTTTTTTTCGTGACCCAAAATTACAATGACCAGTTGTTCTGAACAAGCAAAACTTGACGAGATAAAAGGGAAACCCCTTTTGCCAACAGCCAGAGATTTAAAGGGAAACTTGACAGGGCTCTCCTCAGGACCACTGACCCTGTGCCCTGACCAGCTTATATGTAAAATATCGTTTCTCTCCAAAGTTGTTTCTTTTGTGTGTGTGTTGTGTTTGTGTTTCTAATCGTAACATCAATATTTTGGGTTTTATTTTTGTTTCTGATACATTCGAACTGACAACAATTTTACCGGCTAGTGTTTTTCGAATTTTATCGCATTTATCCAAAAACACGGAACCCTAATTATGTCACACTGACCGTACGACTCACCTGTGTCCACGATAAAGTACGTCTTTCATCCTTTTTTAAAAGAATAAATTCGTTTGAATTAAAATTACACACCATGTGAAAACAGGTCATTTCAAATGGCGTGCTCGTGAATTATTCCCGAAACTTAACACCGTCAACAATTTTTCAAAGCCCTCGAAAACAAAGTCGTGTACAGTGAAAGGTTAAAGTCTTCACGGTCCGGTGCTACCTTATTTGGGTCGCTAGAGCCGCCGCGTATTCTATGTTCCGAAGCCACCGTATGCTCACAGATTGACGCCCGAGGGCGCCACAGCTACACCGGCATCCAAAATACTTGATTTTATGCTCGTGGTAGACTCTCTCGGCATTCGACTGTCATAAAATGGCACGAATTTTGCCAGTGAAGTGGGAATATTTTAGTAATGCAATGAGGTCACAACTAAAAATATGGGATATGATTCTAGACGTGGGAAATGGTCTGTCGTGTGTAAAAATCTATTTAGCGCTTATTTAAACATTATTTTGTCTTGAGGAACATCTGCGATGCTATAGATAAGGACACCTAACATTCTATAAATGTGTAGGAAATTAACGAGATGTCTCGAGTACTAAATACTTTTTTTAATTCGAGGAAAGTTTGTTATACATTATTGAAATTGTCGAAATTGTATGGTCTGTTGCACCCATTTCCAGAAACTGCATAGAGTTATGTACGTGGGATCTGTGATAAAATAATACTGATTGATTAATTAATTGAAAAAATATGTGCGGAAAAGTACACGATGTCTTGGGATTAGATACACCTAGAACCACTAAACCAGTGAAGCTTATTTATTGACTTGAGTGCGTTTTATCCCAAGGCTTTAGTGATTCTGGCGTCAAACAGTTGAAGGTCCTTCTAGCAAAGCAACGAAATATATAGGGTGTCCCAGGCGGACCTTCTGCTGTAAAACGAGCCGGAAAATCTGCGGCTGCACATAGAAAGGCTTTCTCACTGAATGTGCAGAGCGGAGGACAGTTTTACCGGGTCAAATATAAAAAAAATAGTTGTCTTTCTGTAAAGTATGAGGACAAAAAGCTTGGCAAGGTCAAAGTTGGGGACGTTCGCAGACGAACGAGTTAGCGACGCTATTTACTTGTGGCGCCATCTCCCGATAGGAACAGCGAGCAGACGACGCACTATGTTGTCTGGTTGCTGCGCCTATCGGGAGATGGCGCCACAAGTAAATAGCACGCTAACTCGGTCATCTGCGAACGCGCCCAACCTTTATATTGGCAAGTTTATTGCTATCATATTTCACAGGGAGAGAACTACGCCATGAAATTTCACACTGTAAAACTGACCGGCCCAGTGCACATTCAGTGAATGTTTGAGCTTTCTATGTGCAAGCGCAGATTTTTCCGGCTCGTTTTACAGCTGAAGGTCCGCTTGGGACACCCTATAGTAGTTAAAAACTATAATTCAGACTCGACTGATTAAGAAGTGAGAACTGATAAGCCGACTTTCGAGAAAAAAATCAGTAGAAATATCTGAGAGGCCACTCTAGCACTGACGTTGTAGTTTAACTCTTGAAGTCCAAATGTCATTCCCAAGGATACCTCAAGACACAGTGCGCTCAAATAATTACGATTAAATTCTAGTTAAATACACTGATTTTATTTGCTGTTATCAGGCAATGCCAAGCGATCGAAATGATCTCCGCTGTTAATCTTGACCGCAGAGACAACTATTTTGTTCTATCGCTTTCACGTGTCTTCGAGTTCAGGTAGCAGAAACTTTGATTACCTTAAGCTTGGACAGTGTCTCATTCCCACGGTAGTTGTAGCCCTCCAGTAGGCCCTGCAAAAGAGAAGCAGGGTGCAGTGTATCGTCCTCATGCTTATGAAATCACAACTACTTGCATAGCGTCGGACGGATTGACGAAAATTATTATTGATTTGGTTCCGTGTTTCCTGTAAACAACCATAAACCCTCAAAAATGAGCCCCCGAGCAGTTTTTTTTTTTATGGAAATCGGGAAAACCGAACTACCCCGAATTGAAGTTGTCGCTGAATCAGAAAAAGCAAAGCTTCACCGAAATAAACTTTATCATGTGGTGACCCAGAACGCAACCCCCATTGAACTGTTCGTAAGGCTGCCGCCAAGAATTGTTACCGAACAACGCCGAAATTATGAAGAGCATATACAGGGTGTTCAGAGGTAAACAAAAACAAACATGGCCGAACTTCCGGGAGGAGGATGTTGCTTCCGGTTGGCTATTGTTTTTGGTTGTTTCCTAGAATCCGCACGGGTAGCGCTTACTTTAAAAGTCTCACTACCGAGGACCAACTGCGGTAGCTCCTGAAATTTACTTATACGGGATGGACGCGCCTTCCTGATCCCTTAGATGAGAAGAAAAGAGTATTTGTTTCTCAAAGCAATAACAAATCTGCCGAAAGTGTCGTGGGCGTATCTCTACGACTACCTATTCGAGCCGCCTGGTTCGTAAATCTGAAAGCGACTTAAACTGTGGGGAACGAAAAGAAGAACATATAGATGACTGACAACCGCGGTGAAGGGCGGGCGCGCGGGGCAGTCGAAGCTTGAGCGCTGCAAGAGTCGGTATTCGTTTCTGAGTCTTCACATTTGGCGCCGTTGTAGGTTGACAGTGCGCACATGACACACCGTCAATCTACACCGACAAGGAGCGTGCCGGGTTATGCGCCCTGTGCCGGATGCCCATGATCGCGGAGGACAGTCACCTACACCCAATGACAACAGGACAATGCATCGGCAGCAACTCGGCCACTAACATCCGCCGACGTCGAGGCGGCACTCATCGTCGTGTCGAGATCGTGTCCCGAAAGGTTCAGGGCGCCTGACCCCGCAGCATCCGCACTCCGATGCTCTAATTCTCGACGAGGTCTAATCCACCCTCCATCTGGCCATCCTCGCCCGACTCCGACACTCCGCTGTCCAAAAGCCTCAGCTACCACTGGCCCTGATCACCCCACAGACACCACCGATCCCATACTGGCAAGGGAGAAGAGGATATGCCAACCGTTTCGTGTGCAGCACCGGCACCCGGGAAAGCGCTGGTTGAACACGTCCAACTGAGCCATGAACAGCCGGGGAACTCTCCCGGTGGACGAGAACTGGGAAAGGCTCGAGGTTGGCACGAGCTGCTCCTACCCCGGATTCTTCAGCGCCGGTTCAAAAACCGACAAGTTAATGAGCCAGACCATCAGGGCCAACGGCTTTGTAGAGACCTTGATGTCTCGAATCTGTACGGCCCGAACGAAGAGCGACGCCTACGTATCGTCATCAATGCTTCCTCCCTCTGCCGTTTATCCGCTTCCACCGCTCTACCACTTACGCCAGATCGAAGACATACAAGGACTGTTTTTCGGAAGGACTTCAGTTTCAGTTCCCGGAAGGTGAAGTTTACATTTCGCCCGTGTACAAACAGGGGATAACACGCGCCCCTCCCCTCGAGGGGAGGATATGTGGGGAACGAAAAGAAAAAAATAAAGTCGACTGACAACCGGGTGACGGGTGAGCGCGCGGGGCAGTTGGAGCTTGAGCACCTGAGAGTCGGTATTCGCTTGTGAGTCTCCACAAAACCTACAAATCCTTTAACGCGTTCAATTATACTTCGTGAATGGAGAGACATTGGCGACGGGCACCTGCCTTCTCTATCTGGCCATGATGAAACTTCCCGCTCAGCTGACAAAGTCGAAGGCGTCCAGCATGCGCTGTACGCCGGCGACATAACCATCTGGGCCAAACACGGATCGGTTGAAGACATTGAGGCCAACCTGTAGCAAGAGGCGGAGATCGTGGACGCCTACACCCTCCGCTGCGGCCTTCAATGCTTCAGGTTAAAATCCGAATTTGTGCATATTTGCCCGTCGCCTAGGTGCACCACCAAAATGGAACTATTCCTGGCCAGCGGCCCGATATTCGAAAGCGATGAGATTAGAGCACTTGGTCTCTTCATCCACAAACATCGACGGGTTGATACAACACTAGCCAAACTGCGCAAGGTGGGGGACCAGGTTGGCCGGATGGTCCGCCGAGTTTCCAATAAACGCGGGGGGTTACGGTGCAAAGACGCCTTGCGGCTGGCGCATGCATTTGTGACCAGTCGACTCTCTACTGCACTCCTTTCCTCCACCTGCTCAAGTTTGACGAGGCTGCCCTCGAGGTGCTTCTCAGAAAGATGTACAAGCGTGCCCCCGATCTCTTGATAAACGCGTCCAACCAGCGCCTCATGAGGCTAGGGATGGTAAACACTTTCACGGAGCTTCGGGAGGCCCACTTGACCAATAAATATGCAAGACCTTCAAAGACGCCATCGAGACGCCGCCTATTAGCCCGGCTACACATCCACCACCCAACACTGACGGAAGAGTGCGTGCGCATCACCGATGTCTGGAGATACGCCCTGCACGTGCGCCCTCTTCCAGCCAACAGGACACGCGGGAGGCGCCTTGCGCGGGCGGTAACACTGGCCCGCCACTATGGGACCAGACGGGGAGTCTTCTACGTGGACGCCTCTGGCCATCACCATGGGGGTTGGTACACGGCCGTAGTCGTCCACCAAAACGTCGCGGTGAGCGACCTAACGTTAAGAGCTCAAGACCACATTCGGAGGAGCCCACTATCGCTCTAGCCGCCGCAATCAGGACTTGCGAGTCATCATCACCGACTCGAGAGGGGCCTGCAGAAATATTGAACAGGGGTACATTCCTCTCTTTGCGTATTTCATCTTTCAAAATAGCGACTACCTAGGGGCCCCCGCGTCTCGAACGATCGTCTAAGCTCCTGCTCACATGGGCCTCGAAAAGCAATGAAACAGCAGAGCGCCGCCGCCCGCACGCTCATTCTCCGGGCAACGCCTTCAGAAACTTCCAAAACTGATCCCGAACCCAATCTGGCACTCACTTTTCGAGAAATCACCCAGTTATACCTAATTCGGCCACGCAATTCATCCTAAGCCCTGTAAGGGTCTTACAAATGCGGAGGAACGCACACTCCCCCGTCTTTACACCAAAACCCTGCTGTGCCCGGCAGTTTTAAAGCACTTTGATCCTGCCTGTACAAAAAGTACCCGCACTGTGCGGAGAAGTCTTCCGACATCTTCTACATGGTGTGGGCATGCCAATCAACCCCGAACACCCCGAACCTCGTCCCAAAACCCAACCCCACCCTGGAGGACTGGGAGGCAGCCCTGCTCGACTGCTCCGATCTGGCGAGCCAGAAGGCCCCAATCGACCGAGCCTGAGCCGCGGCGGTCGCCAATGGGCTCCTGTGACTGAGGAGCCCACCTAGTGTTTGTGAGGCTTCCTCTCTGATATACCTGTAATAAAGTTTTTCAGACAGACAGGCACCTGCCTCCCTCAGGCGCTGAAGATACGTGCCGAGCTCCCCCGAAGGGGTCGCCTAGCCGGGTCTTGGGTTTAGCAGACAACCTTCCGGAAAATTCTATTGCGCTTCCCCCAGCGCCACGCGAGCCCCTGTAATGCACACTTCTAACATGTTTCGATTTGGGGGGATCGGTGGCCGAGTGGGCTAAAGCGCACACCCAGCTCGACGCGCGTGGAGCGAAAGCTCGCGCTGCAGAACCCAGGGATCCTGGGTTCTAGCCCCACCCCTGCCCGTTTCGATCTGGATGAGCATCGTACCGGCGTGCGGTCGTGTATCACTACTGCGTGGTGCACGTTAAAGACCCCAGGCTAGCGGTTGTACCGCACTGGCTAAATTGCTCATCTACAGCGAGTGACTCGTCGCAACTTTGAAATGGCTGACCAACTACACGCTGTATAAATATCCCCACAACCCAATTTTTTGTTTCGATTTGTCTGCTTTGATATTCAAGGCCTTTTTCCCAGAGCAGCGTGTCAATTTATATGGGCCGTAATGACCCGGTTGTTGCCCATACGTTGTACGGACGGTGGTCGATCGAGGCGCCTGATCCTCGCGATTCTTGCGTTGCGCTATCTTTCAGCAGCATATCGAAGTAGGTTAACACCGTCTGCTGATGCCGCCGTCTTGCGATCGCCCAGGCTCGGCGGCGTCGGTGGCGTCTCCGGTACATACAGATCGTAAACAACTTGTGACATTTTGTTCGGGCCGGTGCGCATCGGCCACCCGAAAGCCAAGGGGCATTTCTAGATAGCCTCACGCAGTTGCTCGCTAAAAAAGTGAGAGTCGTCATGCACCCACCCAAACGCGAGGTAAATATGGGAGAACCGGAAGTACTTCTCCCATGTCATGGCGGCTGCAAGTTGCGCGAATAGTTTACAGACAAACCAGAGCGCCCCTAGCGGCACGCCACCGGCGCCGCGCAAGCGCGATGGGGTGTGGGTAAGAAGCTCAGCGTCCCGCGTCAACGAACCATTGCTGATGCGGGATGTTGTCGGCGTCGTTGGGAGCTCCTTTTCTCTTTTTCGCGTCGGTATTGTTGATCCTACGTCTTCTTAGCAATGTCTCACTACTTTAGTGGCCTGAGGGAAATTAACGAGTCTCGCTAGACCGGAAAGCTTTGTGTAAATAATAGACAGTTTTAGTGGACCGTACGCAAGGAAATTGCGGGTCGTGAGTGCGCATGCGCAGAACGCAATAGAAAGGCTAGCGTATTGCGTACGCACGCAACGCTGGGGACCTTGCTCTTCTTGGCTAGCGGGCTTTGCGGGAAGCTCTGAGAGATCTCGGGCCCAACGAGAGCGCCAGTTTTAAGATGGCGGTTACCTCGACTGGCGGAGCAAGCGCGACGTGGTGTTTTCGAAGTTCTGTGTTACGTGAAATTGCGTGGTGTTCAGCTCGGCAATTCTTTCCGGGACCTACGGCGGTCGAATCAGATCGCCGTGCAGCTGCAGGAGTGCACAGTGAAAATGTTCACCGCTCGCAATGTGCGTCAACGCTGCGATCTGCTCAACGCTAAGCCTATTCGCACAGTTCGTCACCGACGGACGAACGACTCTTCAAGAAATCGCCGAAGCTCTCGCTATGCACTGGACATCAGTAGGTCATGGATTTCATTCCGCGATGGCATTAATGAAAGTGCCGTTTCCACGGAACGATTGACGGAGGCTCCGCGATCGAATTTGGCTACGCACTCGTGCTCGTAGCCTCTGCACCCCACAGAAAAGCGCGCTTGACGAGGCAGCTGTGGCTTGGTTTAATTTGAAATAAAATTATTGGACACGTTTTCATTTTCAATGTTTCTTTTCAGGAGCATGGTGGCACTATAAGCACGCGGAATTCTACGGCTCTGGCAAATTCAACCAAGATCATGCGAGGTGTTCACTTGGAAGCGTAACGCACAACTAAATTCGGTCCGAGCAGGTCGTTTTTAGCGTACGCTATACTACTGCGTATTGCGTACGTAAGAGCCAGCAACGCTTACACTAAAACTGTCGAATTAGCATGCGGTGATTCACCCCACGTGAATACCGCAGAATGAACGCTAAAGTCTGATTTACGTGATGAGCTCGCGATTTTCAGTCGCGACGTCGATCAGGCTGCAAAAGCGTGTGTATAATAGCTGCGATACTCGACGTTAATATTGAAAATCGCAAGCAGAACTCGAACCGTGTCGAAACACTTTTTGCTACAAGTCGGTGATGGCAACACTAGGTAACAATTATTAACATCTCCTTGTATCTATATGTCCCTTAATTATTTGACTTATTGAAAAGATTAGCTGCCTTATAATGTCCCCTGGCTGTATAACTCGCCTGCACAAACCGCATTAGTGTGTACCTTTTTATGCATTTTTTGCAATAAAATCTGTCTCGAACTAAAAACAAAAACCTTGTATAAAAAAATCAGCAGAACCCATCCTTTGGGAATGATTATCTACGTTAATGCGAATAGCATCAAACGGTGCGGAGTTATGCGCGTTCGTCAGGTGGCCGGCACACTCTAGATACGCCAGCCCACTCTGGAGGCGATTCTAAATTTGTTGACACTTTCACAGCCCTGCGCACGATCTCCGCAGCCCAGCACGTGCGTTTGTGTCACTTAGGAAGGCGAGCAAAGCACGCGCCATACGCACAAACACTCAAAATGGTACCGACCAGACTTTCTGGCGTCTCAGCTAGTCTCAACCAACGGTACTCTAAACGGTTGTTTATATCTTTACCATAGGACGCGCTTTACAGCGCTGTCACAGCTACCGGTGCGCGCGCGTTCCATGCACGAGGGCTCATTCCGCTCTCGTGAGGCTGAGCACGGCCGCTACATCACCCTCTCCCGAGCGCGGGAGAGGGTGAGCTAGAGGCAGTGCTCAGCCTCACGAGAGCGGAATGAGCCCTCGTGCATGGAACGCGCGCGCACCGGTAGCTGTGACAGCGCTGTAAAGCGCGTCCTATGGTAAAGATATAAACAAACGTTTAGAGTGCGGTGAATGACTGCCTTCATAGCTCTGTGGTTAGCGCGTCTGCCTGCTGATCAAAGGGTCAACGGTCTGAATCCCAGCCGGCGCCGGTCTTTTTTATTTATTTATCGACCCGCGGCGTAAGAGGTTAGATAGCCAGATAGATAGATAGATAGATAGATAGATAGATACATAGACGAAAAGTGCGTGAAGTATCCAAAGAATGCTATTCCCATTAGAAACCCACTTTTTTGC
This sequence comes from Ixodes ricinus, assembly GCA_037355805.1. Classification (NCBI taxonomy): domain Eukaryota; kingdom Metazoa; phylum Arthropoda; class Arachnida; order Ixodida; family Ixodidae; genus Ixodes; species Ixodes ricinus. The sequence continues at coordinate 36,574 of JAZHYW010037088.1, forward strand.
TACTTTCCTTAACCGTTTATAGTGAACTGAATTAAAAGTTATGGCAAAACACTAAATAGCAAAGGACCAGCTTAAAGGAAGTTGAAACACTTAAAAAATAAGATAGAGATTGATCCTAGCGTAGTTTTATCCCGTAAGTCTGAATATCACGTTCGTTTTTCCTGGAGATGTAACTAAACACGAGAAAACACGCAAAAACCTCTGACCAGTCGTTACGTGATAAGGGGCTTGCCAGGTATATTATCCCTCACTGGCACCAGCCGTGACGTCATTTTCTGACCTGTTTGAAGATAGCAAGAGCGCGCGCATTGCTTTGATAGGCGCTAGTGCAGCGTAGAGCGGAGATTCCGAAAACTCCTTTTATGACGTCACGCTCCGGTTTTTTTTTGAAAATGATTTTCTGCAGCCTCCATGCACCAAATTGAAAAAAAAAAAAGACACCTTGATATTGAAGATTCTGGAGGCCAAAATGAAGACGATTTAGTGTGCTTCCTCAGGACAAAAAAGCAAACAAAAAAACTTGATTTAAATTCGGGCTAGCATGACTTCGTTCTTTGGACTTTGACACTGGACGTCGACTACACAGAGACATTTTCTAGAACGGACAAAGGCTGTACAGTGGTGCTGCTTTATCGTAGGGTGTAGGAAGTCACCGCGGTCCCAAGATCAGCTTACTATTTGTGTTTCCTTGCGTTGCCCCCCCCCCCCCCGGGCCCCTTTTCAAGAAGCGTGAAAATTGAGTGTTTCTTTGGTGTGCCTTAAATGCTGCGCATGCCTTATATCTTTGAAATGTGGGTAAATGAAATTGATATCTATTATGCCCACCATGTTTCTAACTAAATGATACTCCTACATTTATTCATTATAAAGTTAATGACTAAAATAACGATTGACCTAATTATATGGGACAATGTTATGTTTTCCTAAATATGTCCTTTGGCTAGACACCCTTTTTGGTTTTCTGTGAGACGGGTGCTTTTTACAGAAACGATTTGGCCCGCATTTTGTGAAACACCCTTTATGTATAGATGAGCGCTTCTCCCAAGGGCATTACTTTATATAGCCTCTATTTTTACAAAAAAAAAAAAAAGATTGACAAAATATTGCCGCGTGCATGACTGAGAAGCCCCAAGAACAAAACCGACGCCAAGAGTGCTGTAAAAGGCAAAATCTAGTTTTATGCACAGCTCCTCTTTTCAGAAGAGCCTGCATTTGAGATATTTTTTCCCCCATTTTTACCGCTGGGAGCTAGGATTACGTACACTGGTTTATATTAACACGTGCCTCGAAAGAAACCCTATGGTCTGGTCGATTCGCGTAAACTGGCTGAACTGGTTCAGCAGTGTAGAAACTGGCACATTCGATTGAACCGGAAGTTGCAGGAGCCGTTGCACTGCACGTTTGATTCATCTCAGTTCTGAAGGGAGGACGACGAAGTGATCTCGGAGTGTGGTTTCCCCACTTCGAGCTCCGCGAGAATTCCCTGAAATTCTGGTCTAAAGCCTGAATCCACCCTGAATTCACACTGAAGACTTACCTGCACACCACCCGCAAGACTGCCGTCGAAATTCCGGCGAAAAAAGTGAGTCTCCTTGATTATTCGGACACTTTCCGCCCAGACCACGCAGTCCGCCGCTAAGACTACTTTGGAGCACAGGCCCTCGCTGGCGCGGCGCGCGTTGCGCGCCGACTTCGCCAGCGTAGCTCGCCGCTAGGCACCCAGAAGCCCTCCAACTCAAGCTCGATCGACGACACTCGCCGATCGGAACCCCTTGAATTCAACCCGACCAACCATGGCTCACTACGCAAACGAGCACTCCCAAGCCTCGTGGAGCAGTCGCCTGCCCACCATGGCTGATTTACGCGACCCCACGCCCTGGAAGAGCACCCCATCAGCCCAGAAACGATTAAATCAATACGAGACCGTTATAATCAAACCACAGACCGGAGTTGACCTCCGTCAAGTACCCCAGACCGAACTCGGCTTAGCCGTTATCACGACCGCTAAGCTCACCACAGCTGAGCGCGGAGAAACCTACATCAAAGTCAGAAATCAACAAAACTTGATCGCCGTGGACACATACAAACAGAGTGCCCGGGACAAGCTTCTACTGATTGAATCGCTCCCTATACAAGGCAGAGACCACGCCACCCGCACCTACTTGGCCATGAACAGGGACCATGCCCGCGGTGTAGTACATGGTGTTCAGGGATGGTCGAACGAGCGGCTACTTGAGAACATCGGATGCAACGGAAGAAAACTCATATCCGCCCATACCATCGGCAACAGCAATACCGCTCTTCTTACCTTCGAAGGACTCTACCCCCCAAAATACGTCACCATAAACTGGGTAGTTACACGAGTGTACCCCTATAGGCCTCGAAGCCTAATATGCGGCACGTGTTTGAACATCGGACACAAATCCGAGGTCTGCCCGCAGAAGAACCACCTCAAGTGCTGCCAGAAATGCAGCAAGGAATTTCCACCCGACTCCGAAATTAATGGGAACCACCAATGCACCCCATACTGCAAGAACTGCGACGAGGACCATTCTCCACTCGACCCCATTTGCCCGGCCCGGGTCTACGCCGACGAACAACACAACCAAGGTATCTTATACCGCAAGAAAAGACAACTACTTGCCTCAAGGCCGATGCCCCGACGCCCAAATGCAAGAGCACCTCCCCAATCGCGCCACTACCTAGAAATAGCCAACCGGTATGCACTACTGGAAGACGAATACCCGATGCTACCGCAGAAACAGGACCAAACCAACCCCCCCCCCGGCACCGACCGCAACGCAGGCCAGGACAGGCCCAGAAGACCACCTACCCAGAAGCCGACCCACACGCCGGTGGACAAACTTCCAAGAACCAACAGACGCCCCAGGGCCCGGGCCAGGAGCCTGAGTCTGCCGAGGACGAGTGACCCATTCCTCTCTTCTCAAGACGACCCCAAAAGCATGTTTACCAACACAATGTCGTACCGGGAAGCCCTCATCAAAGCGCGCAAGAACCCCACAATTTGCAATCAAGCCCGAGCGATCGCTATGGGGATCCAACACAGACACACACAGGCCCCCAAACCCCTAATAGCGCCACCATCACGAAACGAACATCACTCCATGAATCAGGACAGCATGGAGGAAGCGGACTTGGTAACGACGCCGTCACAACCCCAGCCTGCTACAGAGATAACCCTAACTGCACTTGTGCAAATGGTGCACCAACTAACAATTCAAAATCAACAAATGCAACTTCAAATCAACCAAATGGAAACAAAGATTAATCTTCTCATGAGCCGCAAAAGAGGCTACCAAGACCAAGAGCCACAAGAGGGGACCAAAGTGCATATCCAAGAGACCACTACCCCACAAGAACGAGGATATGAATAAAACAACACAAAGCAACCATAGCACCACAATATGGCAATGGAACTGTAGAAGCCTCCGAAGAAAAAAGCCGAACTCGCTCTTCGCATACAACAGACACAACCCAAACCCGACATTATCCTCATACAGGAAGCCAACGGAGACCTCAACATCCCAGGTTACCAAAAGTTCACTCAACCCAGCATCTGCGTCACACCTAGGAAAAACAAAAAGCTACAACCGCCCAACACAGTTATTGCCCCAATAACCACGACAGCTACCTACGTAGCGAAGCACATTCCATCCAACCAAATCAACACCGACCACCTCAACGATCAAAACCAAGAAATCGTAGGCATCGAGTGCCAGCCACCAAACCAATCCCAACCAATTACATTATTCAACGTATATTGGCGACCAAATACCAAGATCGCGAAAACGCAGTGGATCCGAGACCTGGCTCAACAAACAAAAGGTCATCGAGTCATCATCGCAGGTGACTTCAATAGTCACCATCCACTCTGGGGATACGAGAATACAAATCACAACGGCAACACACTACACAATCAAACAGCACAACACAAATTCCACCTCATCAACAATGTCACTGCCACTACAAGAATCGGCAACAGCGTTGAGAAAGACACCAGCCCGGACCTCTGCTGGTCGAACAACCCCACCGGCATAACATGGTCAAATACCGAAGAAACCCTAGGTAGCGACCACTACATCCTCCAAATCGAGGTCGCCCAACCCACGACCAATCGCCAGAAGTCTGACAAATCCAAACAGAACCTTCCCAAAGCGACCATCACCAAATGGGAGAAAGTCCGAAGTGACTTAGAAAAAAACGAACCCCCCGACAACTTTAGCGTGTGGGTCAAGGACATTACAGAAAGCATCAAGAAACACACTGCCACACCTACCAAGACAGAGGAGTCACCCAGCATAGATAGACATTTACTCAATCTATGGGACACCAGACACAAGCTGGTTAAGAAATGGAAAAAGAAAAAAAAAATCGGAACCTCAAGAAGGTCATTCAGAAGATCACCGAGGAAGCTCAAGATTACGCCCAGAAAATCGCCGACGACCATTGGATTGAACTATGTAACGGATTCAACGGCCAACTCCACACCACCAGAGTCTGGAACATACTGAACACACTGCTCGACAAAAAGAAGCCAAAACACTCATTAGAAAAAATCAAACTTAAACAGGGCTATAAAAATGAAGAGTTGGCGACCAAACTCCACACACTCTTCTACCCCTATTCTATACCATACAACCCGGGACCAGGTCAGACCGCCCTCACTGATGACACGCGAATAACCGAAACGCAGGAAGGATCAGACAGCCCCTTTAGCAAAAACGAGCTGTTGACAGCCCTCTACTCCATCAAACGGAACACCACCCCCGGACCAGACAGCATAACGTATACGATGCTTAAGAACTTGCCTAAAAACTACATCGATGCCCTCCTTAATCAGATTAACCAAGCCTGGGAAAGCGGCAACATTCCTCATGAATGGAAGACCGCTGAAGTCATCCCCATCCCCAAACCAGGCAAGCCACCCACCGAAATCACGAACCTAAGGCCCATCTCTCTCACATCTTGCGTCGGAAAACTCATGGAAAAGATGGTCCTCCGACGACTGGAGTGGCACCTGCACAACCAGGAAACCTTCCACCAGACCATGACCGGATTTCGTAGGCACGTGTCTACACAAGACACGATGCTACGAATCAAACAAGACATCTACGACTATCCAAGCACAGCTCAAACTCGCACGATAATTGGCATAGACATCCGCAAAGCATTTGACAACGTCAGTCACCAAGCCATTTTTGACAAAATCGCTGAAATCAGTCCAGGCAAACGATTAGAAGCCTACATCAAAAGCTTTCTTTCCAACCGCACCATACGGATCAAAATTGGAGAATATAAAAGTGAAGAGAGAGTAATTACCACCGGGGTACCACAAGGCGCCATACTATCACCCACGCTTTTCAACATTGCCATGAAGGACCTACCTCACAAACTTCACGATATCACGAACCTCCAATCAGCAGTCTATGCGGATGACATTACACTATGGTGCTGCAGCGGCTCCCCAGCACAGCAAGAACATACATTACAAGAGGGCCTAGACGCTGTTCATAACTACATCCACACATTGGGACTGTCCTGCGCCCCAGAGAAAACCGAGTATGTCGTGGTCCTCAACTCCAACCAACCACAAGCAGAAAAAACCCGCAACCTCATCCAACTGAATCTCTCAGGACACGCCATCCCAAGAAGGAAAAAAATCAGAATATTAGGATTTTGGCTGGACCAGAATGGCAAAGCCAACGATTGGGTCCACAAAACCCTAGTACAGATACACCAGATTACACATATGATCAGCAGAGTCACCCGAAAAAGGCACGGACTAAAAGAGCACGAAATCAAGAAAATCATAGAAGCCTTCATTATCTCCCGAGTAATGTATGGACTCCCATACTACTCCCTCACTAAAACGCAACTCTCGAAAATAGAAATAAGCATACGTAAGGCCATCAGGATCGCCTTAGGCGTTCCAAAATTCACCCCCTTCACCTTCTACAAGCCACAGGACTAATGAACACGCTAGAAGAGAAGACGGAAATCCACAAAATCGGGCAGATACAAAGGCTCCAAACATCCCAGCACGGCAGAAAAATCCTTCAGACACTGGGATATGACATCACCTCACTCCCCCCTATCCCGCCGAAACCGCCCCCGTGGGACACCATACCAAACATCATGGTCAGACCCATTCCCAAAAACATGGACCCGGAGCGCCACCAAGAACGAAGACAAGAGAGGGCCCATATGCTCTCAAAACGACCAGAACCCACCAACTGCATCTACACCGATGCCGTCTACTTACACCACACTCAAGAAGGTGCGACGGCCACAGCCGGCCCTACGAAGAATACAAAACGAAAACACCGCGAGGCCCCATCACCCACTAGCCTGGAAGTGCAAGCCATCGCGGAAGCCATTCAAGAAAACGCCCAGCTACAAAGCATCACAATCCGCTCTGACAGCCAGGGTGCCCTGAGAACATTTACAGAAAACAACCTACCACCTCATATAAAGACTAACCTCACCAAGATCATGAAAGACCACCCAGACCTCCGAGTCACATTGGAATGGGTTCCAGGCCACACAGGAATCGAAGGCAACGAGCTGGCCCATCAGCTCGCCCGTGAAGCCATTACTGAACCGGGACCTTCCACTCCTTGGCCACAAACATACGACCCTTACATACACAGGAAGACACTTCACACCAACAGAACCAACACACTGTTGGAATGGAGAGAGAACAGGACCACTCTCCCATCCCCCTCACAATTTCTGAACCGACTGCACTCTACACTGGTACGAAGAGCCCAGACTGGCACCCTCCTTACACCGCACATAACGCATCATTTGTTGGGACGCGAAGGTCAACCGAAGTGCGCAAAATGCCACCGATACCCTAACAATAAACATATCCTTTGGGACTGCCCTCACAACCAACAAGCACTACAAGAAACTCTCAACACAATACCGAAAATGCTTCACCCGAGCAGCTGGGAGGAATGGATCGCTCCCCCACCCGCACACAACACTCTACTCTGGAGTTTGCTTGTAAAGCATATAGAAAAATGCCGGGAATTTATAGATGACGTCCTGGACTAGCAAGGACCACAATAAATGTTTATTTTCTCTCTATCTCTCTCTCTCTCTCAGTTCTGAACGAGTTCACAACCAGTTCCTCAAAACCTTGCACCGGCTCCGGAATCAGGGCCCCTACGCACATCTTCGTTTGAGCGCGGTGCGTTCCGTAGCGGCAAGGAGACGTGTCGCTCAATGCTGCTTTGCTTGTTAGGCGAGTTGGTGCTGAAACTCCGAGAACATGGTAGCGCTTTTTGACACGGACAAGGGCAGAACAGGACAACAGATTGCGCCAACTTCAGCTGTTTATTATTGAGAAACAGATAGGTATAAATACTCTGCATCATCGCGTCACTCAACCAGTACCCTTCCCTGCCGCTGTTTATTTATTTATTTATTTATTTCAATACCCTCAGGGCCCATAGGGCATTACAGAGGGGGCGGGGCATATAAGAATTCACTCAAAAGAAAATACAAACGTAAAAGGCAGTGATTAAAACACAATCAATTCGACAAAATATTAACAAAAGTGATTAGTAAGCGCTTCTTTAAATAAATCAAGTGATGGGATAGCTGCTAAAGATGCTTGAAGGTGGTTCCACTCAAAAGACGTTCTTGGTATTGTTAAGAATGGAGCCCTCGGCAACCTTCTTCCGAGTTTCAACGCTGCGGAAACGAGTCATGAATCTGTCCGGCACCGTCGCCCGCCTGTCTGTTCCTGCACGAAACGAGTCCCGACGAGTACGGGACCGTCGCCTACGTGTCTGCGCCTGCGGAGACAGGTCTCAACGCGTCCGTGACGTCAACGGGACGTGTGTGTGTGCGTGTGGGTTCGTGCGCTCACGAAAGGGAGAGAGGCATGACCTAACTGCGGAGAACTTTGGCTACGACGCACTTCTGGCTACGACGCGGCGGACCTTGCTACGACGCACTTGACGGCGGGTTGCTGCTGCGCACTTGCTGCCCTGGCGGGGAGTGAGGGAGAAAACGGACCCTATATAAGGCGGAGCGTGAGGCTGCTCCAGGAGTTCTCTCGGATTTGACGACTGTATCGCAACCATGTAATTAAACCGTTCGTTACGTTACCAATTCTCCCACCTCCACTGGACCCCTGGGTTCTTCACTTCGGGGAATGGACGTCGTCTCGAGCCAGGAGGCCTCCGGACGTGCGGCTCAAACCCCGCCTCGAACAGTATGAAGGAGTCGTTGTATGCTGATGTCTCACAGTGAAGAAAGCCGACCTTGAAACGATGATCAATGCGTGAAGAGATATATGCGGGGTTAAGGAATAACTTATCTTTTAGTGAAGCGTTGAAGTGATAAATTTTGTAGAAAAGGCATAGACGAGATATTTTTCGCCGTAAGGAAAGAAGAGGCAGGGACAATGAGGTTTTCATAGATGATACACTAGCGGTGCGATGATAGTTAGAATAGATAAAACGTACTCCACGATTTTTAACAGCTTCAACGTTAGTCACAAGCGTTGTATGCCCGGGGTCCCAGATTGACGAGGCGTACTCTAATTTTGATCGAACCAGAGTTTTGTACAGAAGCAATTTTAATGATATTGGGGCTAAAGAGAAGTTTCTTTTCAGATAACCAAGCATAGAGTTAGCGTTAGCGATTATATGATCAGTATGTAATTTCCATGAAACGTTAGAAGTAATGTGAACACCAAGATATTTGTAAGACGTCACAGATTCCAGCAGGTTGTTAGAAATTGAGTATGGTGATGGGGACGTGTTTCGACGGGAGATCCTCATGGATTTTCATTTGTTAGTGTTAAGAGTCATTTTCCATAAGTTACACCATTCGGATACAGCACACAGGTCACATTAAAGTAGTGTTGAGTCAGAATCGTTAGTTATTTCACGATAAATTACACAGTCATCGGCAAATAAGCTTATTGAGGATGATACACACAGGGAGTAAGTCAGTTATATAAATAAGGAACAGAAGAGGTCCTAAAACGGAAGCTTGTGGGACACCAGAGGTAACAGGACTAAGGGAAGAATTAGTTTCATTCGCACAAACCCATTGAAATCGATTAGTAAGGAGACATTTAATCCACGACAAAACATTAGGATCAATGTTAAGTTTGCTAAGTTTAAAAAGTAAAAAGTTCGTTAGACCATGGTCTCTTTGTCCGCCAGATCCATCAAACCAAGCTGACGCATCGATACCCGCAACTTTTAGAGCGCAGTTCTCAGGCGCTCGTTCCCGTGTTTTGTGTCGTCGGCGTCGCCGCCGGCGTAACCGGAGGAGGGGAGGGCATGGAAGAGGAGGAGATGAGAATATGGAGGAGAAAGGGAGGGGACGGAGGGGAGGAGGGGAGGGTACGGAGGAAGAGGGGAGGATACGCACGAGGTAGGGAAGGATGGAGTGGAAGAGGAGGGGAGTGTAGCAGGAGGAGGAGTATGGAGTACCTCCCGTCCTCCTCCTCGATACCTCCCCCTCCATAACCTCCCTCCTCCTCCTCAAGAGCTGCGCTCTAATTCTTTGTTACAGAGATTTGTAAACGTCTTTCATTTTTTATGAGGACTACCTTAATGATTCACCGTACCGTTTTATCCTTCTGTCTACTGATGATCGTGCATGACTTGGACTCATGTTTGCATCCGCAGACTGCATCGGTAAATGGCCATGCCGTTGCCCACTCACTTTTCGGTTGTGCTCGCGTATTTGGTCGTTGAAACATCTCGCCTTTCCCACACATTTCCTGCCACACGTCAGCGGTATCTGATAGACTACTCCTTCATCGCATGCTACAAACGAGTTGCGATGCTTCTTTATGCAGCCTACCGGGTGTTTGCGGAAGGGCTTCATCAGTCTGCACATTTTGGAGAGTTTCTCCAGTGCCGAGAAAATCAACTTAGCGTTAACGCGGTTTGCTTATGTCCGTGTCAAAAAGCGCTATCATGTTCTCGAAGGGCACGTTCCGTTGCAAAGAGCGCTTGCGCCAAGCTTGGACAGACAGTTGCGTTGACACGCAGTCAGCCGCAGTCGAGAGCCAATAAGAACACGCTATCGTCGCTAGCGGCTCCGCTTGGCTTCCAGTTGTCGTCAAGCTTGAACCACCGCAGCCTTTGAAAAGCGGTTCCCACCGCTCCCCAAAAAGAAAAAAGCAAGTTCTGCAAGCGGAGAATTGGATGCGCCTCGCCGAGTGGCACGAGCGAACACGTAACCCTCCTTTCGTTCATCGGCTTCTGATTGGTCTAACGTGGGTGTCTCCAAACATTTTGGCTAAGGGGCCGGATTAACGATCTATCGCAGTCTCGATGGCGGTAGAAGGGGGGAGAAGAAGAGTAGTCAGAAACGAAGAATAACTAAATAAATATACATAGATTACCGTTGAAACACATAAATCAGCGTTATAGTAAGTAATAAAGAACTTCTAAAGCAGATTGATACATATTCTTCGATTTAAAAATGATTTTTCGCTAATTATGACATCACATAACACTTATGGCCAAGAAAGCTCACAGGTCATAAAGCAAAGCACATAAGAACAATTGGCACATTCGCGCAGTGCAAAAGGCTAATATGATAAAACCAATGCTGACAATAAGCAATAGTTGTGACAACGGACACTAAGCGCAATGTATATGAGAGGGCAATGACATTTTAATATAGTTACACAGACACGAAGCAGAGGACTAAAATGCATGGCAATGTTGGTGATGACAATGCTCAATTAATGATATGGCGAGAGGACCCTCGCTACAAGGCTGAGGCCAGATTCACCAAAAGCTTCTTAGGTTAGGACAACTTAGCTAAGAAGTTTGTTAGTTAAGAACATCGTAAAAGAGAAGAAATCGGTATTCACAAACGCATTCTTAAGTAAGAGGAGGAAAGTGACGTTCTCGTACAGAAACACTAGCACGTCCGGTGCAACGCAAGCTTCCGATTCCCGCGAGAGCGGGCCGTTGCTATGGCGACGGCGTCTTCGGCAGCACGAACAACCAATCGGAGCGCTCGGCATGGTTCGGGGCACTTCGGAGCACGTGGATTTTTTATAATAGACGCAGGCGGCCTTTCCGCCACCGCTTGTCCGGGGTTCGAGTCCGTGCAGTGATATGTCGACGCTAACACAATTTAAACACGCCCGAATGACGAGGCCGGGATGGCCGCCTTCGTTGACTGCCACGAGCTCGATCGCTACGAAGTCAACACAACTGTCATCGTTGGCAAAAGACGGCCCGTGCCAGTCCTTTGTAAGGCGGAGTAGATATAAGCAAATCGATATAATATAGTAAAGGTGCAGGCGAGCTGGTGAATGTTAACCATGTTTAATAAACCTGAGACTGGGGCAGAATGAACATTTAAGTCGAAGAAACAGAAGACGACAGAACGGCGTCTCAAACACAGCTGCCAGGTTTATTTAGTCCGCCTCCTTATATAGCCCACAATCAGCCACCACCAACACAAAGGGGCAACCTTCAACCAGTTCAAGCGCCAAACTATCCAATCAGCCACCCCCAACACAAAGAGCAACCTCTAAACAGTCAGTCCAAACGCCAAACCCTCCAATACCCGAAGTAGTACTATGGAGGGCCTTCAGGCCGACTCACAAAGATAACTCAGTACACACATCCCGCACTAAAAAAACAAGAACAAAAACAAAATTAGATTCTTAAAAAGTTTTTGGGAATTTTTGCCGAACTGTAACGCAGCCTAACTTATACAATTACCTAGAGATTTTATCCGCACCGTCTCCCTTACTAATCGTTTTGCATCATTCCACTCCTTGTGAATGATGTCTGTCTCCGACGAATGGTCTAGCAGGCCAACGTGAGCCTTTCGGAAAAAAAATACAGTTCCAAAAACGCCAACCCAGACGGTTGTTGTCCGCCATGTGTGCAAACACAACATCAAAAACTTCCCGGATAAAAAAAAAAAAACTCCGCACCGTTGTTGAGAAGATCGGGGTAAACAACGTCGAAGAGTTCACCTTGCACAGACACGAAAACGCGAACACCATTGCCATCACCACTAGGAACAGCTTGCTCGTTTCCAATTCCTGCAGATCACGGAAATCCCAAACGAGCAATATGGCCCACTAGCTGTGCTACCCTACAAGGCGATAAGCTCAAACGAAGTGCGAGGGGTGATATACCTTAATTCACCACACGATGACCCAGCAACTCTTGTAAACGAGCTTAGGTGCAATACGCACAAGATTGTCGCAGCACGAGCCCGGCATCAAGCAAAAGACAGTTCTCGTGACCTTCGAAGGCAAAACAGTGCCCCGACATATCCGCTACGTCTTTGAGGTCTACAAGGTGTCAGAATACAGGCCAAGACCACGGGTCTGCAACGGGTGTCACCAGCTCGGCCACAAGTCTGATATATGCCCGTTAAAGATCAAATGATGCAGATCGTGCGGACATGAACATGGAGAAGTTAAGGAATGCCAGGCTCACTAAGGTGCGTGAACTGCGAGGGACCGCACATCGCCACGAGCAACGAGTGCCCGAAAAGAAAAATTCCACCGAGGAACAACACGCGAAGAAATAACCAAAGAGATCTGCCACGAGAGGAGGTATGAACTCGCAGTTTTTGAGAAGTGTGTTCACACAGACATCTTCAAGACAGATGAGGACTCTCTTGGACAATTCGTGTGCTAACATAGTAACACCTGATCAACTAGCAACCGATCCGGCACACTTATTGTACTCCACAACCTCCACAGCACCGGAAAACGCGCAACAATGGCAGCCAGGGCAGCAGAGCCCGACCGCACTCCTTTCAAATATTCCACCAAGGATGTAACTCGATTGGGAAGCAAGGTTCGAGGCACTGAACCGAGGGGTTGAGCAAGGATTCGCAAACGTCCTGACCAACACGAGCCGAATAGAACAACTAGAATCTCTATCATTTGAAATCCTCACCAAAGTGAACTACATCGGCGAGAAATTCGACAAATACCTCACTGCCAAACACCCACCCAAGTAAATATGAAACCGGACGGCTCAAACTACCAAGATACAAAGTACACTCTTGAATTTTCCATTGGAATCGCCGAGGCTTTGCAAACAAAGGTGTGGAGCTCAAACTTCGACTCGAAAGAATGGGCAAGAGAAGACCAGCGGTACTTCTCCTCCAGGAAACCAACCATGAAAACGTCAAGCTTAACGGATACAAAACGTACACAGAACCCTCCATAACGAGAACAAGCCATCACAAGAATAACAAAGATGCAGTGACTGCGATCATCGGGCAGGTGGCCATTCCAGTTCAGGAACAAGTTCCACATGCGCGTAGAATCGGCACACCTGTGCAATGAAGCAAAATAGGTAGTCGCTGTGTAGATAAAACACGAAGAGAAATAAGCCTCTCATTATTGCTTCAAACTACATCCGACTTAACGTCAAGGACGCAGATGATATGAGCTGGTTCACGTACCTCAGACCCAATAAAGAAGAACTACTCATAATCAGCGGAGATTTTAACGCTCAGCACGAAGATTGTGGCTATACCCGCACATCAGCTCGAGGCAAGACACTAAAGTGCAAAATGAAGGAGGTCGGATTAATACTAATGAACGCACCCGGCATCCAACGAAAATCGGTCTTTATGCCAAACAAGGAGACACAACGCCCGATCTCATTTGGGCAAGCAAGAAAATCAAACTCTTCTGGAAAACGTTGCCAGACGCGATGGGCAGGGATCACCTGCTGGTCAGGATCGAGCTCCCTACCAACGGCACACGGAGACGAGACGCACCTTTCATTCGATGGGACACGTTTCGCGATACCATCAAAAGGTCCCTTCCTCGCTCCCCTTCGTTCCTCAGATCCAACTGGCAGTCAAGGCGGCGACAAGGACCTACCAAGTCTGAGAAGACACTCCCAACCCAGACATGCATTTGCTGAACCTTTTGGCAAGCACACTTAAGCTCGACAGCGATATAGAAAAACAAGCAAAGTATAACACCCGCTACACAATAGAACTAAACATCGCCACGGCTAAGGCTTAACATTATACAAAGGAGCTCAAGCAGCAAATCTGGAGACGGCACTGCCATTCGTTCAACGAAAAAACCGGCATTAGAAGGATGTGGCGGACATACAAAGGCATGTCCGGTAAGAAAAATAATAAATGCACGGGACAAAATCTCACTATCAAGCTCGGCATCACGGAACAAAAACTTGGAGTAATTGCAGGGGAACACTTCTTCCCGCAACCGACAACACAACAGCTGCAGCAACGCTACAAAAAGAGGATTCCTGAGCGCGACCATCGGTCACGTACCAGCAGACGCCCCATTTATTACGGGGGAACTTTTAATGGCTCTGGAATAAGCAAGGAACACCGCACCCGGGCCGGATATGATCACCATCACGTCTCTCGAGAACCTGCCGGAGGAAAAGAAGACGGAACTACTGGCCTGGTTCAACTAAATATGGAGACAGGACAGCTGCCCGAAGAATGGAAGCTGTCAACGGTTATCCCTTTTCTCAAGCCAGGCAAGCTCACCGACTCGATCCAGAACCTAAGATCGATCTCAGTCCCTTCCAAATTGTGCAAGAGCATAGAGAGGATGGTCCTGGCTAGAATTACGTGGTTCCTCGAATTGATAGCCAGGCTTATTGCGCCAGACAAACTGGCTTCACAACAGGTTTACCAACGCAGGATAGTTGGCCCTTATTCACAAGGACATCATCTCCAAACGACCATGCTACCATCCATGGCTGATCGTCACGATCGATATAAAGAAAGCATTTGATTCTGTGCCCCACGACGTGGTCGTATGCGGCGCAGTAAAACGAGGAATCAGGAGAGTCCTGAAATTCATCCACTCTTTTCTGGACAAAAGCAAATACGAAACGGCTATGGGACCAACCAGAGGCCCTAGGACCGATGACGGAAAACAAGATTGGTGTCCTGCAAGGAGCCGTAATCTCGCCAACAGCTTTTAATATGGTGATGACAGATCTTGCTCTTTCCTGTGAAACTTTCCTTCCTGGGATATACCATTTACGCAGACAATATTACTACCTGAACAAAGAACTGCAGCACGTCCACACAAGTCATCACGCTTCAAAATGTCCTGGACACAATTCAGGACTTCTCCAAAATAACGAGGTTACAGCTCTCACCCGAAAAAAACAAACAAATTACGTCGCCATATCCAACACCAGAGGACGACCGAAGAAAGGGTAAAAGCGCAGGCGAGCTGGTGAAGAACTTCCATCGTAAACCGGAGACACGCCAAAAAAAAAAACGAACGAAACAACAACAACGACTTGTTGTTTTGTCCGTTTTTTATTTTGCCGTGTCTCCGGTTTACGATGGAAGACCAGAGGACGAGATAAAAAAGTTGGAAACAAAATCAAGCTCCTCATCAATGGCTAGCAAATTAAATCTCAAACCTCCATTAGGATACTCGGTATCGCGATTAGGATACTCGATTAGGATACTCGGTATTAGGATACTCAGTATCGCAAACAGGAGACACGCCATAAAAAACGGACAAAACAACAACAACGACTTGTTGTTGTTTTGTCCGTTTTTTTATTTTGCCGTGTCTCCGGTTTACGATGGAAGACCAGAGGACGAGATAAAAAAAGTTGGAAACAAAATCAAGCTCCTCATCAATGGCTAGCAAATTAAATCTCAAACCTCCATTAGGATACTCGGTATCGCGATTAGGATTCTCGATTAGGATACTCGGTATTAGGATACTGGTATCGCAAACCGGAGACACGCCAAAATAAAAAAACGGACAAAACAACAACAACGACTTGTTGTTGTTTGTCCGTTTTTTTATTTTGCCGTGTCTCCGGTTTACGATGGAAGACCAGAGGACGAGATAAAAAAGTTGGAAACAAAATCAAGCTCCTCATCAATGGCTAGCAAATTAAATCTCAAACCTCCATTAGGATACTCGGTATCGCGATTAGGATACTCGATTAGGATACTCGGTATTAGGATACTTGGTATCGCAAACCGGAGACACGCCAAAATAAAAAAAAATGGACTAAACAGCAACAACGACTTATTGTTGTTTTGTCCGTTTTTTTATTTTGCCGTGTCTCCGGTTTACGATGGAAGACCAGAGGACGAGATAAAAAAGTTGGAAACAAAATCAAGCTCCTCATCAATGGCTAGCAAATTAAATCTCAAACCTCCATTAGGATACTCGGTATCGCGATTAGGATACTCGATTAGGATACTCGGTATTAGGATACTCGGTATCGCAAACCAGAGACACGCCAAAAAAAAAAACGGACAAAACAACAACAACGACTTGTTGTTTTGTCCGTTTTTTTATTTTGCCGTGTCTCCGGTTTACGATGGAAGACCAGAGGACGAGATAAAAAAGTTGGAAACAAAATCAAGCTCCTCATCAATGGCTAGCAAATTAAATCTCAAACCTCCATTAGGATACTCGTATCGCGATTAGGATACTCGATTAGGATACTCGGTATTAGGATACTCGGTATCGCAAACCGGAGACACGCCAAAATAAAAAACGATAAAACAACGACGACTTGTTGTTGTTTTGTCCGTTTTTTTATTTGCCGTGTCTCCGTTTACGATGGAAGACCAGAGGACGAGATGAAAAAGTTGGAAACAAAATCAAGCTCCTCATCAATGGCTAGCAAATTAAATCTCAAACCTCCATTAGGATACTCGGTATCGCGATTAGGATACTCGATTAGGATACTCGGTATTAGGATACTGAGTATCGCAAACCGGAGACACGCTAAGATACAAAAAAAAACGGACAAAACAACAACAACGACTTGTTGTTGTTTTGTCCGTTTTTTTATTTTGCCGTGTCTCCGGTTTACGATGGAAGACCAGAGGACGAGATAAAAAAGTTGGAAACAAAATCAAGCTCCTCATCAATGGCTAGCAAATTAAATCTCAAACCTCCATTAGGATACTCGGTATCGCGATTAGGATACTCGATTAGGATACTCGGTATTAGGATACTCAGTATCGCAAACCGGAGACACGCAAAAAAAAAACGGACAAAACAACAACAACGACTTGTTGTTGTTTTGTCCGTTTTTTTATTTGCCGTGTCTCCGGTTTACGATGGAAGACCAGAGGACGAGATAAAAAAGTTGGAAACAAAATCAAGCTCCTCATCAATGGCTAGCAAATTAAATCTCAAACTTCCATTAGGATACTCGGTATCGCGATTAGGATACTCGATTAGGATACTCGGTATTAGGATACTCGGTATCGCAAACCGGAGACACGCCAAAATAAAAAATAAAAACGGACAAAACAACAACGACTTGTTGTTGTTTGTCCGTTTTTTTTATTTGCGTGTCTCCGGTTTACGATGGAAGACCAGAGGACGAGATAAAAAAGTTGGAAACAAAATCAAGCTCCTCATCAATGGCTAGCAAATTAAATCTCAAACCTCCATTAGGATACTCGGTATCGCGATTAGGATACTCGATTAGGATACTCGGTATTAGGATACTCGGTATCGCAAACCGGAGACATGCAAAATAAAAAAAAACGGACAAAACAACAACAACGACTTGTTGTTGTTTTGTCCGTTTTTTTATTTGCCGTGTCTCCGGTTTACGATGGAAGACCAGAGGACGAGATAAAAAAGTTGGAAACAAAATCAAGCTCCTCATCAATGGCTAGCAAATTAAATCTCAAACCTCCATTAGGATACTCGGTATCGCGATTAGGATACTCGATTAGGATACTCGGTATTAGGATACTCGGTATCGCAAACCGGAGACACGCCAAAATAAAAAAACGGACAAAACAACAACAACGACTTTGTTGTTGTTTGTCCGTTTTTATTTTACCGTGTCTCCGGTTTACGATGGAAGACCAGAGGACGAGATGAAAAAAGTTGGAAACAAAATCAAGCTCCTCATCAATGGCTAGCAAATTAAATCTCAAACCTCCATTAGGATACTCGGTATCGCGATTAGGATACTCGATTAGGATACTCGGTATTAGGATACTTGGTATCGCAAACCGGAGACACGCCAAAATAAAAAAAAACGGACAAAACAACAACAACGACTTGTTGTTGTTTTGTCCGTTTTTTATTTTGCCGTGTCTCCGGTTTACGATGGAAGACCAGAGGACGAGATAAAAAAGTTGGAAACAAAATCAAGCTCCTCATCAATGGCTAGCAAATTAAATCTCAAACCTCCATTAGGATACTCGGTATCGCGATTAGGATACTCGATTAGGATACTCGGTATTAGGATACTCGGTATCGCAAACCGGAGACACGCCAAAATAAAAAAAAAAACGGACAAAACAACAACAACGACTTGTTGTTGTTTTGTCCGTTTTTTATTTTGCCGTGTCTCCGGTTTACGATGGAAGACCAGAGGACGAGATAAAAAAGTTGGAAACAAAATCAAGCTCCTCATCAATGGCTAGCAAATTAAATCTCAAACCTCCATTAGGATACTCGGTATCGCGATTAGGATACTCGATTAGGATACTCGGTATTAGGATACTCGGTATCGCAAACCGGAGACACGCCAAAATAAAAAAAAACGGACAAAACAACAACAACGACTTGTTGTTTTGTCCGTTTTTTTTTATTTGTCTCCGGTTTACGATGGAAGACCAGAGGACGAGATAAAAAAGTTGGAAACAAAATCAAGCTCCTCATCAATGGCTAGCAAATTAAATCTCAAACCTCCATTAGGATACTCGGTATCGCGATTAGGATACTCGATTAGGATACTCGGTATTAGGATACTCGGTATCGCAAACCGGAGACACGCCAAAATAAAAAAAAACGGACAAAACAACAACAACGACTTGTTGTTGTTTTGTCCGTTTTTTTATTTTGCCGTGTCTCCGGTTTACAATGGAAGACCAGAGGACGAGATAAAAAAGTTGGAAACAAAATCAAGCTCCTCATCAATGGCTAGCAAATTAAATCTCAAACCTCCATTAGGATACTCGGTATCGCGATTAGGATACTCGATTAGGATACTCGGTATTAGGATACTCGGTATCGCAAACCGGAGACACGCTAAAATAAAAAATAAAAACGGACAAAACAACAACAACGACTTGTTGTTTTGTCCGTTTTTTTTATTTGTCTCCGGTTTACGATGGAAGACCAGAGGACGAGATAAAAAAGTAGGAAACAAAATCAAGCTCCTCATCAATGGCTAGCAAATTAAATCTCAAACCTCCATTAGGATACTCGGTATCGCGATTAGGATACTCGATTAGGATACTCGGTATTAGGATACTCGGTATCGCAAACCGGAGACACGCCAAAATAAAAAAACGGACAAAAAACAACAACGACTTGTTGTTGTTTTGTCCGTTTTTTATTTTGCCGTGTCTCCGGTTTACGATGGAAGACCAGAGGACGAGATAAAAAAGTTGGAAACAAAATCAAGCTCCTCATCAATGGCTAGCAAATTAAATCTCAAACCTCCATTAGGATACTCGGTATCGCGATTAGGATACTCGATTAGGATACTCGGTATTAGGATACTCGGTATCGCAAACCGGAGACACGCCAAAATAAAAAAAAAACGGACAAAACAACAACAACGACTTGTTGTTGTTTTGTCCGTTTTTTTATTTTGCCGTGTCTCCGGTTTACGATGGAAGACCAGAGGACGAGATAAAAAAGTTGGAAACAAAATCAAGCTCCTCATCAATGGCTAGCAAATTAAATCTCAAACCTCCATTAGGATACTCGGTATCGCGATTAGGATACTCGATTAGGATACTCGGTATTAGGATACTCGGTATCGCAAACCGGAGACACGCCAAAATAAAAAAAAAACGGACAAAACAACAACAACGACTTGTTGTTGTTTTGTCCGTTTTTTATTTTGCCGTGTCTCCGGTTTACGATGGAAGACCAGAGGACGAGATAAAAAAGTTGGAAACAAAATCAAGCTCCTCATCAATGGCTAGCAAATTAAATCTCAAACCTCCATTAGGATACTCGGTATCGCGATTAGGATACTCGATTAGGATACTCGGTATTAGGATACTCGGTATCGCAAACCGGAGACACGCCAAAATAAAAAAAAACGGACAAAACAACAACGACTTGTTGTTGTTTTGTCCGTTTTTTATTTTTCCGTGTCTCCGGTTTACGATGGAAGACCAGAGGACGAGATAAAAAAAGTTGGAAACAAAATCAAGCTCCTCATCAATGGCTAGCAAATTAAATCTCAAACCTCCATTAGGATACTCGGTATCGCGATTAGGATACTCGATTAGGATACTCGGTATTAGGATACTCAGTATCGCAAACCGGAGACACGCCAAAATAAAAAAAACGGACAAAACAACAACAACGACTTGTTGTTGTTTTGTCCGTTTTTTTATTTTGCCGTGTCTCCGGTTTACGATGGAAGACCAGAGGACGAGATAAAAAAGTTGGAAACAAAATCAAGCTCCTCATCAATGGCTAGCAAATTAAATCTCAAACCTCCATTAGGATACTCGGTATCGCGATTAGGATACTCGATTAGGATACTCGGTATTAGGATACTCGGTATCGCAAACCGGAGACACGCCAAAAATAAAAAAAAAACGGACAAAACAACAACAACGACTTGTTGTTTTGTCCGTTTTTTTTTATCATGTCTCCGGTTTACGATGGAAGACCAGAGGACGAGATAAAAAAGTTGGAAACAAAATCAAGCTCCTCATCAATGGCTAGCAAATTAAATCTCAAACCTCCATTAGGATACTCGGTATCGCGATTAGGATACTCGATTAGGATACTCGGTATTAGGATACTCGGTATCGCAAACCGGAGACACGCCAAAATAAAAAAACGGACAAAACAACAACAACGACTTGTTGTTGTTTTGTCCGTTTTTTATTTTGCCGTGTCTCCGGTTTACGATGGAAGACCAGAGGACGAGATAAAAAAGTTGGAAACAAAATCAAGCTCCTCATCAATGGCTAGCAAATTAAATCTCAAACCTCCATTAGGATACTCGGTATCGCGATTAGGATACTCGATTAGGATACTCGGTATTAGGATACTCGGTATCGCAAACCGGAGACACGCCAAAATAAAAAAAAAACGGACAAAACAACAACAACGACTTTGTTGTTTTGTCCGTTTTTTTATTTTCCGTGTCTCCGGTTTACGATGGAAGACCAGAGGACGAGATAAAAAAAGTTGGAAACAAAATCAAGCTCCTCATCAATGGCTAGCAAATTAAATCTCAAACCTCCATTAGGATACTCGGTATCGCGATTAGGATACTCGATTAGGATACTCGGTATTAGGATACTCGGTATCGCAAACCGGAGACACGCCAAAATAAAAAAAAACGGACAAAACAACAACAACGACTTGTTGTTGTTTTGTCCGTTTTTTATTTTGCCGTGTCTCCGGTTTACGATGGAAGACCAGAGGACGAGATAAAAAAGTTGGAAACAAAATCAAGCTCCTCATCAATGGCTAGCAAATTAAATCTCAAACCTCCATTAGGATACTCGGTATCGCGATTAGGATACTCGATTAGGATACTCGGTATTAGGATACTCGGTATCGCAAACCGGAGACACGCCAAAATACAAAAAAAACGGACAAAACAACAACAACGCTTTGTTGTTGTTTTGTCCGTTTTTTTATTTTGCCGTGTCTCCGGTTTACGATGGAAGACCAGAGGACGAGATAAAAAAAGTTGGAAACAAAATCAAGCTCCTCATCAATGGCTAGCAAATTAAATCTCAAACCTCCATTAGGATACTCGGTATCGCGATTAGGATACTCGATTAGGATACTCGGTATTAGGATACTCGGTATCGCAAACCGGAGACACGCCAAAATAAAAAAAACGGACAAAACAACAACAACGACTTGTTGTTGTTTTGTCCGTTTTTTATTTTGCCGTGTCTCCGGTTTACGATGGAAGACCAGAGGACGAGATAAAAAAGTTGGAAACAAAATCAAGCTCCTCATCAATGGCTAGCAAATTAAATCTCAAACCTCCATTAGGATACTCGGTATCGCGATTAGGATACTCGATTAGGATACTCGGTATTAGGATACTCGGTATCGCAAACCGGAGACACGCCAAAATAAAAAAAAACGGACAAAACAACAACAACGACTTGTTGTTGTTTTGTCCGTTTTTTATTTTGCCGTGTCTCCGGTTTACGATGGAAGACCAGAGGACGAGATAAAAAAGTTGGAAACAAAATCAAGCTCCTCATCAATGGCTAGCAAATTAAATCTCAAACCTCCATTAGGATACTCGGTATCGCGATTAGGATACTCGATTAGGATACTCGGTATTAGGATACTCGGTATCGCAAACCGGAGACACGCCAAAATAAAAAAAAAACGGACAAAACAACAACAACGACTTGTTGTTTTGTCCGTTTTTTTATTTTGCCGTGTCTCCGGTTTACGATGGAAGACCAGAGGACGAGATAAAAAAGTTGGAAACAAAATCAAGCTCCTCATCAATGGCTAGCAAATTAAATCTCAAACCTCCATTAGGATACTCGGTATCGCGATTAGGATACTCGATTAGGATACTCGGTATTAGGATACTCGGTATCGCAAACCGGAGACACGCCAAAATAAAAAAAAAAACGGACAAAACAACAACAACGACTTGTTGTTGTTTTGTCCGTTTTTTTATTTTGCCGTGTCTCCGGTTTACGATGGAAGACCAGAGGACGAGATAAAAAAGTTGGAAACAAAATCAAGCTCCTCATCAATGGCTAGCAAATTAAATCTCAAACCTCCATTAGGATACTCGGTATCGCGATTAGGATACTCGATTAGGATACTCGGTATTAGGATACTCGGTATCGCAAACCGGAGACACGCCAAAAAAAAAAAACGGACAAAACAACAACAACGACTTGTTGTTGTTTTGTCCGTTTTTTTATTTTGCCGTGTCTCCGGTTTACGATGGAAGACCAGAGGACGAGATAAAAAAAGTTGGAAACAAAATCAAGCTCCTCATCAATGGCTAGCAAATTAAATCTCAAACCTCCATTAGGATACTCGGTATCGCGATTAGGATACTCGATTAGGATACTCGGTATTAGGATACTCGGTATCGCAAACCGGAGACACGCCAAAATAAAAAAAACGGACAAAACAACAACAACGACTTGTTGTTGTTTTGTCCGTTTTTTTATTTTGCCGTGTCTCCGGTTTACGATGGAAGACCAGAGGACGAGATAAAAAAGTTGGAAACAAAATCAAGCTCCTCATCAATGGCTAGCAAATTAAATCTCAAACCTCCATTAGGATACTCGGTATCGCGATTAGGATACTCGATTAGGATACTCGGTATTAGGATACTCGGTATCGCAAACCGGAGACACGCCAAAATAAAAAAAAAACGGACAAAACAACAACAACGACTTGTTGTTGTTTTGTCCGTTTTTTATTTTGCCGTGTCTCCGGTTTACGATGGAAGACCAGAGGACGAGATAAAAAAGTTGGAAACAAAATCAAGCTCCTCATCAATGGCTAGCAAATTAAATCTCAAACCTCCATTAGGATACTCGGTATCGCGATTAGGATACTCGATTAGGATACTCGGTATTAGGATACTCGGTATCGCAAACCGGAGACACGCCAATAAAAAAAAACGGACAAAACAACAACAACGACTTGTTGTTGTTTTGTCCGTTTTTTATTTTGCCGTGTCTCCGGTTTACGATGGAAGACCAGAGGACGAGATAAAAAAGTTGGAAACAAAATCAAGCTCCTCATCAATGGCTAGCAAATTAA
This sequence comes from Ixodes ricinus, assembly GCA_037355805.1. Lineage (NCBI taxonomy): Eukaryota > Metazoa > Arthropoda > Arachnida > Ixodida > Ixodidae > Ixodes > Ixodes ricinus. The sequence goes on from JAZHYW010037088.1 coordinate 60,341, forward strand.
ATCTCAAACCTCCATTAGGATACTCGGTATCGCGATTAGGATACTCGATTAGGATACTCGGTATTAGGATACTCGGTATCGCAAACCGGAGACACGCCAAAATAAAAAAAACGGACAAAACAACAACAACGACTTGTTGTTGTTTTGTCCGTTTTTTATTTTGCCGTGTCTCCGGTTTACGATGGAAGACCAGAGGACGAGATAAAAAAGTTGGAAACAAAATCAAGCTCCTCATCAATGGCTAGCAAATTAAATCTCAAACCTCCATTAGGATACTCGGTATCGCGATTAGGATACTCGATTAGGATACTCGGTATTAGGATACTCGGTATCGCAAACCGGAGACACGCCAAAATAAAAAAAACGGACAAAACAACAACAACGACTTGTTGTTGTTTTGTCCGTTTTTTATTTTGCCGTGTCTCCGGTTTACGATGGAAGACCAGAGGACGAGATAAAAAAGTTGGAAACAAAATCAAGCTCCTCATCAATGGCTAGCAAATTAAATCTCAAACCTCCATTAGGATACTCGGTATCGCGATTAGGATACTCGATTAGGATACTCGGTATTAGGATACTCGGTATCGCAAACCGGAGACACGCCAAAATAAAAAACGGACAAAACAACAACAACGACTTGTTGTTGTTTTGTCCGTTTTTTTATTTTGCCGTGTCTCCGGTTTACGATGGAAGACCAGAGGACGAGATAAAAAAGTTGGAAACAAAATCAAGCTCCTCATCAATGGCTAGCAAATTAAATCTCAAACCTCCATTAGGATACTCGGTATCGCGATTAGGATACTCGATTAGGATACTCGGTATTAGGATACTCGGTATCGCAAACCGGAGACACGCCAAAATAAAAAAACGGACAAAACAACAACAACGACTTGTTGTTGTTTTGTCCGTTTTTTTATTTTGCCGTGTCTCCGGTTTACGATGGAAGACCAGAGGACGAGATAAAAAAGTTGGAAACAAAATCAAGCTCCTCATCAATGGCTAGCAAATTAAATCTCAAACCTCCATTAGGATACTCGGTATCGCGATTAGGATACTCGATTAGGATACTCGGTATTAGGATACTCGGTATCGCAAACCGGAGACACGCCAAAATAAAAAAAAAACGGACAAAACAACAACAACGACTTGTTGTTGTTTTGTCCGTTTTTTTATTTTGCCGTGTCTCCGGTTTACGACGGAAGACCAGAGGACGAGATAAAAAAGTTGGAAACAAAGTCAAGCTCCTCATCAATGGCTAGCAAATTAAATCTCAAACCTCCATTAGGATACTCGGTATCGCGATTAGGATACTCGATTAGGATACTCGGTATTAGGATACTCGGTATCGCAAACCGGAGACACGCCAAAATAAAAAAAACGGACAAAACAACAACAACGACTTGTTGTTGTTTTGTCCGTTTTTTTATTTTGCCGTGTCTCCGGTTTACGACGGAAGACCAGAGGACGAGATAAAAAAGTTGGAAACAAAGTCAAGCTCCTCATCAATGGCTAGCAAATTAAATCTCAAACCTCCATTAGGATACTCGGTATCGCGATTAGGATACTCGATTAGGATACTCGGTATTAGGATACTCGGTATCGCAAACCGGAGACACGCCAAAATAAAAAAAACGGACAAAACAACAACAACGACTTGTTGTTGTTTTGTCCGTTTTTTTATTTTGCCGTGTCTCCGGTTTACGATGGAAGACCAGAGGACGAGATAAAAAAGTTGGAAACAAAGTCAAGCTCCTCATCAATGGCTAGCAAATTAAATCTCAAACCTCCATTAGGATACTCGGTATCGCGATTAGGATACTCGATTAGGATACTCGGTATTAGGATACTCGGTATCGCAAACCGGAGACACGCCAAAATAAAAAAAACGGACAAAACAACAACAACGACTTGTTGTTGTTTTGTCCGTTTTTTTATTTTGCCGTGTCTCCGGTTTACGACGGAAGACCAGAGGACGAGATAAAAAAAGTTGGAAACAAAGTCAAGCTCCTCATCAATGGCTAGCAAATTAAATCTCAAACCTCCATTAGGATACTCGGTATCGCGATTAGGATACTCGATTAGGATACTCGGTATTAGGATACTCGGTATCGCAAACCGGAGACACGCCAAAATAAAAAAAAACGGACAAAACAACAACAACGACTTGTTGTTGTTTTGTCCGTTTTTTTATTTTGCCGTGTCTCCGGTTTACGACGGAAGACCAGAGGACGAGATAAAAAAAGTTGGAAACAAAGTCAAGCTCCTCATCAATGGCTAGCAAATTAAATCTCAAACCTCCATTAGGATACTCGGTATCGCGATTAGGATACTCGATTAGGATACTCGGTATTAGGATACTCGGTATCGCAAACCGGAGACACGCCATAAAAAAAAAAAACGGACAAAACAACAACAACGACTTGTTGTTGTTTTGTCCGTTTTTTTATTTTGCCGTGTCTCCGGTTTACGACGGAAGACCAGAGGACGAGATAAAAAAAGTTGGAAACAAAGTCAAGCTCCTCATCAATGGCTAGCAAATTAAATCTCAAACCTCCATTAGGATACTCGGTATCGCGATTAGGATACTCGATTAGGATACTCGGTATTAGGATACTCGGTATCGCAAACCGGAGACACGCCAAAATAAAAAAAAACGGACAAAACAACAACAACGACTTGTTGTTGTTTTGTCCGTTTTTTTATTTTGCCGTGTCTCCGGTTTACGACGGAAGACCAGAGGACGAGATAAAAAAGTTGGAAACAAAGTCAAGCTCCTCATCAATGGCTAGCAAATTAAATCTCAAACCTCCATTAGGATACTCGGTATCGCGATTAGGATACTCGATTAGGATACTCGGTATTAGGATACTTGGTATCGCAAACCGGAGACACGCCAAAATAAAAAAACGGACAAAACAACAACAACGACTTGTTGTTGTTTTGTCCGTTTTTTTATTTTGCCGTGTCTCCGGTTTACGATGGAAGACCAGAGGACGAGATAAAAAAAGTTGGAAACAAAGTCAAGCTCCTCATCAATGGCTAGCAAATTAAATCTCAAACCTCCATTAGGATACTCGGTATCGCGATTAGGATACTCGATTAGGATACTCGGTATTAGGATACTCGGTATCGCAAACCGGAGACACGCCAAAATAAAAAAACGGACAAAACAACAACAACGACTTGTTGTTGTTTTGTCCGTTTTTTATTTTGCCGTGTCTCCGGTTTACGACGGAAGACCAGAGGACGAGATAAAAAAAGTTGGAAACAAAGTCAAGCTCCTCATCAATGGCTAGCAAATTAAATCTCAAACCTCCATTAGGATACTCGGTATCGCGATTAGGATACTCGATTAGGATACTCGGTATTAGGATACTCGGTATCGCAAACCGGAGACACGCCAAAATAAAAAAAACGGACAAAACAACAACAACGACTTGTTGTTGTTTTGTCCGTTTTTTTATTTTGCCGTGTCTCCGGTTTACGATGGAAGACCAGAGGACGAGATAAAAAAAGTTGGAAACAAAATCAAGCTCCTCATCAATGGCTAGCAAATTAAATCTCAAACCTCCATTAGGATACTCGGTATCGCGATTGACGAAAACGGAAAGGCGGGAAGCTGGTACCAGCAAATCAAGAGTCAGTGGGGACAGGCACTCAATATGATCAAGCACACCACCGGCAAAGCGTAAGGAGCCAAAGAAGACATCCTCAGGAACATAGTCAAAGCTTTCCTTGTACCAGAGGTAACTTGCGGAGTTATCTACCTCAGTCTCACCAGAGCCCAAAAGAACGGACTGGAAGCACTCAACAGAGAAGCCTTAAAGTAATCACTGGCTTCAGGTGCACCAAGGTGGAAGCGCTCTACGAGATTGGAAGACTCAACACCATCGAAGAAATAGCACAGGAAAACAAGATTAGTCAGAACTTGAGGATTGCAAAAACTGAACCAGGAAGGATGATGCTGAGAGCTCTTGGATGCAACAACGAGGTCTACCAAGCTTTTACGAAACCTCTTCCACCATGGGAACACGAGATAGTGATTGATACAAGACCGATCCCGAAAAATCAAGGAAAACACAAGTTAAAAGAAGAACTAGCGCTGCCAGGAATTACGAAGACGAGGTACAATTACTTCTTGAAGATGACAATAACGTCATCATTTACACGGACGCAGCCGCATGCAAAGGCACAGATATGGCCCATTACTGCGCAAACGACCAAAGAAAAGTCGCCGCCTCCCTGGGCAATACCACCAGCGTCAAGGAGGCTGAACTCCAAGCCATCAAGACGGCGGTCGAGAGTGTAGAACAAGAAAAAACATAAAATCAACATTTATGTCTTTACGGACTTTAAAAATGCCGTACGAGAAATGAAAAAAAAAATGAAAGACGTTTACAACACCTTGTAACGCCGAATTAGAGCGCAGCTTTTGAGGAGGAGGAGTGAAGGGCACTGAGAGGAGGGTATACCCCTCCTCGTCACCTCCTCATCCTCCCTGATACTCCTCCTCCCCCTCTTCCTCCTCCTCGTCCTCCTCCTCCCCTCCTCGTCCTCCCCTCATCCTTCAAGCTCCTCCCCTCCTTTCATCGATCGTCCTCCCTCCTCTCTCCTCCTCCTCCATCCTCCTTCCCCTCTTCTCTTCTCCTCTTCCCCCTTCTTCCGCCTCTGCCATCCCCCTCCTCCTCCCTCCTCCCCCTCGTCCTCCCCTCCTCCTCCTCCTCCCCGCGCGGTGCATTATGGGAAATGTCGCATACTGCACCGCGCGGGACCCTCGTGACGTCACTCGTGACATCACGATTGACGTCACGAGGGTCCCGCGCGGTGCATCATGGGACATTCACGTGTGACGTCACGAGGGTCCCGCGCGGTGCATTATGGAACATTTCTCATAATGCACCACGTCGGAAACGGGCGCCTAATGGCGCGTTCCCACTGAAAGCGGATCCGTGTTCGCGAAGCGGTTGCGGATGCGGTTCGTGAGCGACCCCCTTCAGACACACCGAGAGGCGGTTAGCGGTTTCTCGGCGATCACGCGTGATCTTTTGAGACTTGGCGTTTGGCAACCCTGTTTTACAATCCAAAATCCACTTTAATTCAAGATCCAAAGCCAAACATTTGCTATTTTGGCACTCGGAAGATTTTTTTCCGGGATGTTCGCACGCATCACGAGTTCAGGCAGCGAAAAAGAAGCATGGACCCGCCAAACTCGCCTGCGATTCCCTCGACTTCACCCACAAGCAAAGCCCAGCTAGGCGCGCCTTGCTGACTCAGAACAGGATGCCCCCGACGTTTTCTTCGAAATGGACCCTTCCCGCATGAATAGCTGACCTTGTTTTCAAAATAGAGGGCCAGTTTTCCACCCTCGGTGTTGGCTCTTATCATTTTCGAAATTGTGAGCGGTGGGGTGGACCCTGGTGCGGGGGAATGTGTTCGGTGCTAGCCGGTCGTGGCTTGCGTTGGTGTCGGACTCTCCTCTCGTCACTCGGTCGTCGATCGAGCTCTACTGTTTGTTTGACATTAAGCTCAAATAAACGCCGTATGGATTACCTCTGCATTGTCTGGTGCGTACACTTTATTTCTTGAGTATGCTCCCTTTATTTCTTTGATTAGAGTGTAAACGTTACGGGTCGAGCTAGCGCAGGTACCCCGCCCCTCCGCGGTAGTGCGCAATGCGTTGGCTACGCAATCAAGCTCACGACGTCTCTGTCGGCCTTCGTGGTGGTCATGCACGGTGTCGAAGACTTTCAATAGTTCACGCGACTATCTTAGTGGATAGAAAAGCTGACATTTCGGTCGATCAGGGACGGGCTCCGACGTTCTACGGGCAAAGACTAACAAGGCAGCGAGCTTGGGCTGTGGCACCCGGAATAATAAACGAACTCTTACCCGAACCAAATCACCGGCGCGAAGCCCGTTAAAATTACGATTCAACTTTTTCGCGGCGGATACAAGTGACGGACGTGAACATCAAGTTTCTTCGTTGATTTGTCGAAAGCTAAGACTACAGCGCTAGGACTACAGCGCCTTGGACGCCTCACCAGCGACAGGTGCCATCTTGTTTCAAAAGTCACTGACGTCACATCAGCGTCGCGTTGCGATTGGTTGCCGCTTTGTGGTTCGTGAAAGCGGTTGGGAGAAATCGGTTCCGAAGCGGTTGGCAAAAACGCGCTCCAACCGCTCGATCCTAGCCGCTTTGCGGTTGAGAACGCGCGGATCCGCTTCACGTTTGCGGATCCGCTTCCAGTGTGAACGCGCTTTAAGAGCTGCGCTCTAAAAGCCAAAAAGCACGGTAGCCGCAGCAAAAGGGTTAAAAACATCAAGGCTGCGGCCCGACAGCTTCTAGCTGAAGGCCGTACCATCAAGATACGGTGGATGCCCGGACATCAAGGCATCCACGGAAACGACGAGGCACATCCAGCCGCACGGGAGAAGCTACAGCGTCCACCTGGCCAAGGCTCAGTGCACCCCGTCGTAGATGAGGACATCGAAGAAAACCTCGGCCCATCGGAAAGAAAATCCCAAGAACAACTAGAAAGAAGCCAAAAACTCGCCGATCTACGCAGGCCAGACGAGCACCCACTGCCATCGACATCTTACAGTCGGTGGGAGCGTGTATGCCTAGGAAGGTTGCGCACAGAAACCGCCATAACACCGGCCTTGAAGTATAAATTCCGCAAAAGCAACAACGGGGAAGGATGCCGAAACTGACATCATGTGCGATCACTGTCAAATATTGGCAGACATCAAACACACAATCTGGGATTGTCCCAAAAGTGATATCAAGCGGAAAACTAGCTCTGAATGCTCTACCACCACAAGAAAGATCCTGCCTAAATGAATGGGTTCTTCCAGACGGCATTCCGAGCACAGAAAAGCAATTTTAGACTGGCTGATAGAGTACATGAAGTCCGCTTTACTTGTTATTTACATTTAACCCCAATCCCTCCTTCCCCTCCCCCTGTAGCCAATGTCAAGTTTCAAGGGCAACGGGTACCCCATCTGAAGATAAAACATTTTCTCACTCTTACCAAAGAGTTGTTAGTCAGCGCTGCGTGAACGTGTTTCTTTTGTATGCGTAGAATTGAGGAACTGTTTTGCGGGTGCGCTGTTCCCCCGTTAATGGGGTATCCACACGAAGGAGAAATCCGCCACTTTCCTCCGCGGAGCGCGCATCACGTGAGACATACGTCATCCCTTTTGACGCCTCGCGGCGCCGTTCTCCTCCGTGGCGGAGGCGCGGAGGCTTCGTTCCATCAGCACGAAAGCTCTGCAGGTGCACGCGGCGGAGCCGGGGACGGAGTTTCCCGGGTTGTTGACGTCACGACATCCGTCCGCGGAGTTCTCCTTCGTGTGGATACCCCTTAAGGGGTATCCACACGAAGGAGAAATCCGCCCCTTTCCTCCGCGGAGCGCGCATCACGTGAGACATACGTCATCCCTTTTTGACGTCTCGCGGCGCCGTTCTTCTCCGTGGCGGAGGCGCGGAGGCTTCGTTCCACCAGCACGAAAGCTCTGCAGTGCACGCGGCGGAGCCGAAGACGGAGTTTCCCGGGTTGCTGACGTCACAACATCCGTCCGCGGAGTTCTCCTTCGTGTGGATACCCCTTAAGGGGTATCCACACGAAGGAGAAATCCGCCACTTTCCTCCGCGGAGCGCGCATCACGTGAGACATACGTCATCCCTTTTGACGCCTCGCGGCGCCGTTCTCCTCCGTGGCACGTGGCGGAGGCTTCGTTCCATCAGCACGAAAGCTCTGCAGGTGCACGCGGCGGAGCCGGGGACGGAGTTTCCCGGGTTGTTGACGTCACGACATCCGTCCGCGGAGTTCTCCTTCGTGTGGATACCCCTTAAGGGGTATCCACACGAAGGAGAAATCCGCCACTTTCCTCCGCGGAGCGCGCATCACGTGAGACATACGTCATCCCTTTGACGCCTCGCGGCGCCGTTCTCCTCCGTGGCGGAGCGCGGAGGCTTCGTTCCATCAGCACGAAAGCTCTGCAGGTGCACGCGGCGGAGCCGAGGACGGAGTTTCCCGGGTTGTTGACGTCACGACATCCGTCCGCGGAGTTCTCCTTCGTGTGGATACCCCTTATGGGGTATCCACACGAAGGAGAAATCCGCCACTTTCCTCCGCGGAGCGCGCATCACGTGCGACATACGTCATCCCTTTTTGACGCCTCGCGGCGCCGTTCTCCTCCGTGGCACGTGGCGGAGGCTTCGTTCCATCAGCACGAAAGCTCTGCAGGTGCACGCGGCGGAGCCGGGGACGGAGTTTCCCGGGTTGTTGACGTCACGACATCCGTCCGCGGAGTTCTCCTTCGTGTGGATACCCCTAAAGGGGTATCCACACGAAGGAGAAATCCGCTCACTTTCTCCGCGGAGCGCGCATCACGTGCGACATGCGTCATCACTTTTTGACGCCTCGCGGCGCCGTTCTCCTCCGTGGCCGAGCGGGTCGGCCTTTCTTTTTATAGCAGCAAGGATCGCCGCGTGACATCAACACCCGGCATCACGCGGCGACATGCAACAATGATGCACGTGCATACGGCGCATGCGGCGTGCAACAATGATGCTCGTGCACGAGGCGCATGCGAGCATGCAACAACGATGCTCGTGCGGCACGAGGCGTTGAGATTGTCCCACAATTCAACTTTGCCGGTTTCTGCAGCCCCATTGCAGTCGCGTCGTTGCAATGCCTGGCGTCGGGAGAGTGGGAGCGCTCCGGCGTTCTTAGAAGCTCTTTACTTCGGTCGTCTTCGGCAACGCCACCTCAAGGTGCTGCCGCGCTTAGTTTTCTGGGCGACGCAGGAGGACAAGCTTTCTCGGCGGGACCGACGAAGGGGCGATGCCGGACGTCGTGGAGATGGTGAGCGGGATCTCCGGGAACGATCCGGCGCTGAAGATGGCGGACGGCGCAGGTAATCCTCGATGTCCCTTGGTCGTTTTCCCAGGCGGGGTTGAGGGAGGGTCGTTCGGCGCAAACCCTCTCAGCCCCATCTGGCGGAAGCTGCACCATCGGCACACTGGCCGGCCTCCCCGCAGTATTAGCATATAGGGCGTTGGTCAGCCGTTCGCCACACGCCGGTCTTCTGGGGTGCACGGGGCTCCTGGCAGGCGTATGGACCCGGTCGTCGTGGCGTCGGCCGTACTGTCGCGCAGGAGGCTGACATTGAGGCGGCGCGACATAGGCGCGAGGAGGAGGCGGTGGCCGTCGGGCCACTGCGGCGTAAGTTAGCGTGCGTTCCTCGGGGACTGCCACGCTGATGGGAGCCTCTGGTTGGATAGCTTTCTGGACTCCTTCACGCAGGACCTCGGCGATGGAGACCGAGTTTTGGCGATCAGCGGCGGGTAGAATTTTCCGGAGCTCTTCGCGGACGATGTCGTGGACAATTTCTTGATGGTTGTCAGCGTTGATGCCGCCCAGGTCCAATCGGGAAGATTCCAGCGTCGAAGCAACAGGCATGCCGGCGAGTCGGTTGTTGTGGCTGGCTGGGACCTACAGGGCACGTTCGATGTTAGTTGCTTCGCAACGGATTCATTGACAGTAGTTGGTGGGTTGCGAACAAGGCCGCTGGAAACGTCACTCTTCACGCCTCTCATCAGGACGCGCAGCTTCTCTTCGGTCGACTGAGGGTCGGCGTGGATGCTCAGGCGAATGACGTCTTCAACGAAGCTGGTGACCGGTTCGTTGGGGCCTTGAGTCCTTATTTGCAAAGAGATCTTCTGCTCGCTGTCGTCGTTGCTGGTTCGTGAATGTCTCCTTCAGGCCGGCGAGACAGGTGTCCCACGACGTAAGTAAAGCATCGTTGTTCTCGAACCACAGGTACTGCCTGACGGTACCCTCCAAAGAGAAGTGGAGGTTTTGGAGGCGCTGTTCAGCGACCCATACAATATGGCGGGCTACAGGTTCATAGTGCAGAAGCTAGTCCTGCACATTCTCGTGGACCTCGTCATAGAAGGTCGTTGGGGTTCTCCGGGCGACGGGCAGGTAGAAGACGGCGGCGGTGGTCGGGGTCTGCGACGACTGGTGGTCCATCGTCGGCCTCGTTGAATGATTGGTCTTGGTTGGCAGAAGTCCGAATTCCGGGTGTAGGCCTTGGGTGCGGCGACTGAATTGGGCCTCGGTGGCGACTGCATTGGGCTTTGGTAGTGTCTTCGTTGTTTCTTCGTGGGATTGGTGTCGGACTTGCACTGCGGGCCCTCGGAGAAGTACGCTGCAGGGCATGCGTTACCCCGCACCTCCAGCAAATTGTCACGAATGGCAAATGATGACGCTACGAAACTGAAGCAAACTAAACGTTTAATAGGGCGAACTTGTTCCCAAAACAAAAGAGATAAAGGATAGCGTCGCAGGCGTCTATGGCGGCGAAACAGCAGGATCGAACACTGGGGCGAAACTGACTCAGCTCGCCATGCGGAGTTTCTTATGTACCCGAGTGGGTTTCTGGAACATTCGGCGTAGAATTTTCGGCGCGTAGAGCATTCGGAACTCAATCAGACAACAATGTTCTCGAATTTACGCGAACGTCAAATTGAAAGAATAAATGAAAGAACATTCCGCTGATTGGAGTCGAACCTAGACCTTCCGCGTGACAGTCAAGCGCGGAAACCATTCGGTCACGCACGCGCTCCCTCGGCGACGCGCGTGGCAACATACGAGGACCTTGAAATGGCCAACTGAACCTGTCTTTTTACGAGAAAACCAGTCACAATCTTCAATGTGCGCGACAAAATCGGCAAAATTATCAATAACCTCGATGTTTTGAGCAGCCATATAAAAACAATGTTTTAGAGTCCTTTCCCCAGCTGAATAGTTTTAACGAGACCTCCGAAGTACAGCTGCCATGAAAGTTGAGGACTGGGATTCGAGAGAAATTGCAGTTTCTGAGAATGCGAATGGGGAGAATACTTTCGCCATCTCTGTACCGACACGGGCTGGGTAATTAATTAATTTCAAGACAAAGCCGTTGGAAGACGAGTGCTTTTGTAATACCCTCACATGTGCGAGAAGGCACTAAGATTTTCGCTGCCATTTTCCACAACGTTCCTGCGTGAAGCCGCGTTTCCTGCATTGGTTCGCATCAAATCAAAGTCACAAAACATGATAATGTTGAGTCAGACTTACGACTTCAATTTTCTTCCAGTGAGCTTGACGTCAGCAGTCTTTTTTACAGCATGCAAAACTACTTTTCCCACTGATCGTGTACTGCGAGTGCCAGTTCATATCTAGAACCTATAAGGCAATAACGTAATCCGGGCAGCTGCAAATAGAGTTGACTACATATATTTGCAGCTGCCCTTTTTTTCTGGCCCTTCTTTAGCGCGCCTTTTTATGTGTGCTTTCTCGTTATCAATGTTCTATTCAGTGGAGGTCCCTGAATGGCCTATGAGTCGGTTAGGGGAACCGCAGTAACCAAATAAATTTCACACCGCTGCTCTAGAACACCTATGACTGAATACATTTTGTTTTTGAAGCATTTGTAAGACAGATTAGAAATTCCGAATGACAAGATGGTGTGGTGTAGTGTGTGAAAAAACAAAAATACAACAACACTGGAGTGGTGCAGGGGTTAGCACACTTCTCCGGTTATGAGGAAACCCGGAGCGCGAATCCTGGCTACGACAACATTGCTTTTCGATTACTTTGTAATCTTTATTTCCATTTCATCAGTACGGTTAAGTCAGACGCCCACACAGAAGAAGCCTTGTGTGCCTTTTCGGAAACTGTTGCAAAGTAGCAGCTTCTATAAACACCCTTGATTGAACAATTCATAAATTTTAAAATAATAATTTCTAAGGAATTGTAGATTGCTATACAAGCACATGTCCGGTGGTGTCCCGTTCTGGTTAGGCAGAGAAAGGTTTCTTCTTCGATAATTTGTTTCGTAACTATACCGGCGGAGTTCCTTGAAGCACATCATACTATGATGGGCTAAAAAAATTCCGCCGCAAAATCGCAACGATATCAGAACACTAGAGTTCCTGGCATCGCTATGATTAGAATAAAGCTAGAAATATAAGGAACTCCAATGTTCTGTACAACGGCGTGCGTGGCACCAGCACGATCGCACAGCTCAGAAGATACCTTCCTGATGTGAGTCCTTGCTCGCAACACACGACTCAAGGAAAACAACAGCATAAGAATGCGGTTTAATAACATGTCTAAAATGTGCTAGGGTTACAATAAGATTCGGGGAAGGAAAGTGATTTAAATCTCTAGTTAAAAAAAGGTGCACATTGAAATCTGTTAACTGTTGAGAGCGAATTATAAATTACAGTCTTTATACTATTTTGTATTACACGTTCGCATCGCTGTGCTAATAAAGGTTCTACATGACTACAAACACACTTGCTAGCACTTTTGGTTTTGCCAGCATTTCTGCACGCCCCCAGATTTTATATTTAATTTATGTGTACAGAACAGACGACAACATTGGATCCGCCAAACAAGAAATATGACGGTTGTGCTCCCAGTAAGAAATCAAGTTAAAAAAATATTGTGTCCTTCATTTATAAAAAAAAGCCTGTTTATTTAAGATAGCGCGAAAACACGGCCGCGGTGGGCTAGCGCACACCTGCTCGGAGCACGTGGAGCGCAAGTTCGCGCTGCAGAACCCAGGGATCTTGGGTTCAATCCCCACCCCTGCCCGTTTCAATCGGGATGAGCATCGTACCGGCGTGCGGTCGTGTACCACTACTGCGTGGTGCACGTTAAAGACCCCAGGCTATAGCGGTTGTACTGCACTGGTTAAATTTCTCATCTTCAGCGAGTGACTCGTCGCATCTTTGAAATGGCTGACCAACTACACGCTGTCGAAATATCCCCACAACCCCAATTATTACGGCCGCGGTCAACACCTCCTAAACAGCTTTAAAGCCTGTGCGTTACGTCACATGACGTCACATTCGGGAGGCCGGCATGGCCGCTGATTGGATGCAAGCGCCGCGTCAGCGTTCGCGTGGTACTATGATAGGAAACGAGCTCCACGCGAACGCTGACGCGACACTCGCATCCAATCAGCGCCCGTGCCGGACCCACGAACGTGACGTCATGTGACGTAACGCGCAGGCTTTGTTATCTAGGAGGTGCTGCCGCGGTGGCCCTGAGCAGAATGACAACGCGAAACTCGGAGGAGCTGAGCCACGCCACGCAGCCACCGAGAAGTACAGACGTGAAGGAGGAACGCCTGTGTCGCGCGCCAAAATGTACGCTCGTGAACGGACGTGCATCGCTGCCTTGGCCGTTTAACTACTGCCATTGTTCAAGAAAGCGTCCGTGGGACCGCAGCCGTCTTAGATCGCCTTACTTACTTCCAGCATGTCGTCCCTAAATTCCTGCAATAACTCACAAGATCCGTTGACTCACCGGGTAGAGAACGGTTTGAGCAGTCACCATCTTCCCCAGACAGGAGAGTATAACCAGCTTTTGTTGGGTTGCAGTTCGTTCCTAAAGACGATTGGGCACGAAATTAGTTCGAAAAACCGCAGTCTTTGCAGTTTGTGCTCACCTGCTTATTTTCGTTTGCGATGGAGTAACATAACCTGAGCGCCATGCAAGCTTTCTTGGCGTCCTAGACATATTTGAAACGAAAAGAACAAGAAAAGTTATGGCAAATTGATAGGCACACGTGAAACGTTCTTGCATCGCAAACATTTAGCGATACCCTAAGTTTTCCAGGCGCCACATGCCTACGTTCACGGCGCTCTTCATCCGATCATTTAACGCATGGCATGTGTATGTTCACTTGATAGTTGTTCCTAGAATGAAGCGGTACTACCGCTAATCGGACTGATAAACCTGGCGATTCTCCAGAGCCTTCCATACTCTCGAGCTCCTCCACAGAGTAATATACTCAAGGTAAAGAGCGGACACTGCCATAGGCCCCAGCGGCCCAGATAGACCAGTGACAGCTAGCGCCCCTAGCGGACGGCATTAAGCATAATCTGATTCCGGTTCCGGTCAAGTTAGTTTCGGTTTCGGTTTGGGCGTTTCAGCTCCGGTTTTACGGAACCCTTCTCTCTGTCTTTCCTCGCCGCCTAGCTCCTCGCTCGGCTCTCGGGAGCTCCTCAACTCCCGAAGCCGGTGTTTTTTTGTTTATTTTTCTAATATTGACGCCGTTTTATTTTAATTTTTACGATAGAATTCGTGCAAAATGTGTCAAACAATATTTTAACTTACTTCACAAAACAGAGGTGTATTTCTTGTTCTTTTCCTCTTGTAAAACATTGAAGTTACACAATCGCCACATTGACTCCTGGCTGGTGGAGCATTTCGGGGTCAACAACAGTAAGTGGTTCGAAAACATTTTATTGGACCGCATTTATGTATACATGATTTACTTCAGAAGCTCTGTATGTTTTTTACGAAACAGGTACTTACAAAAATAAATTAATATGAAGGAGTTCGGCATATCGTACACTTCGTAATAGATTCTTAGCGGAACCATGTTGACAAAAACTTTCCACAGAGAACATGCTGAATGATCCATTCACTTTCACGCCGACTGGGGCGCGGGAAGTAAGTGCAGAAATATATAAGACATCGGTATCATTATCAGTCATAAGAGTATAATAAGAGTGTGAAGCACACACCGGATAGTACAAATTCCAAATTTTCGGCTTAAATAAAAGAAAAAACACCAATTTGCATAGCCTCAAGCTCACTGCGGGCGAGCCATTACCAAACAATGAGAGCTCTATTCGAAATCTGACAAGATTCAACGTCCCTAAACATTCCCTAAATTGTTCAGGTAAAAAGTACGGCTTCAGAATTAAAGCGGCTTAAAAGCTATAAACAGTGAATACAAAAGTGAATACATTTTCTTTCGAATATTGTTAGCCTCTATACACTATTTTCTATAGAAATTTTGTAGAAAGTGAATAAATACTTTTGTTAAGGAGCCGTGATACACATTTCCTAGAAAAGGGGAAACAAATGTTTGGAGTGCAAGCAGCACCGCCCAATTAATAAGCACCTTCTGTTTTTGGTTTGGCAACCGCCTCCGTTAATATACATTATTAACAATTAAACCTGTCTAGTTGCTTACCAGCCGCTGAAGGGTGCAACCGAACTTTGTCGAAATTCCGATAAAGTAATCGAACATGCCAACACAAGCGTATTCTGCAAAACATTTTTTAAAAACCTTTTGTGGAACTCCTCTGAGCAAAGGCTAAAACCACCCAGACCTCAAAGTGTGCGATACAAGGCAGCATACACTCCTCGAACATGTGCCACACTCTCTATAATAGGAAGAAAGTGATTTTTTAGTTGCTGAATGAGATTAAAGGCAGCCTGTGATGGTACTACTAAGTTCCCGAAGCGTTTTCCTGGCACGTGGAATGCTTTGAGCACAAGAAAGTACTGGTGAGGCCTGGTCGAGTTATCACACTCATCCCATAGCAGCTGAGAACAGCCACGGCTGTGGGTTGTCTGCTCAAGCACAAGCTTGATCAAATAGCTCCAAACGTAATAAGTGGAGGTGTCATCAATTACGTTAGACCTGATGTCTGATGCCAGCTCAGAAATTTCCTTTAGTGGCGGGAAGTTATCAATTGGAAGACATTTCACATTGTCTGAAATTGAACTTTCATGGTGCGAAGATATTGGCAACTCCTTGAGGAGGTCAGCCTTGTCATCCTCTACGTTTCCATTGTTCGACGGTTTGAACAGTTTCTTCATCTCTATGTGTTTTAGTCCTAACGTGAACTGATGCTCATTTGGGTTTGTGTTGCATCCCAGCATTTGTCATATATAGCTCCACAAAGCTTCTCAAGTGGGTCTTGCTGCAGGCGTCGTGTAAGTAAGAACTTAAAGTCATGGCTGTTTGAAAGCTCATCCCAGAGCATGAGGACACTTTTTGTAGCAACTTGCCACCTTATGATGGCTTTTGGCTGTCCCCTACCTTGGAACTGCCATGTTGAAATCCATCCGAGTTGCTGGTGAAGGAAATCGAGTAATTCAGATTCTCCCTTCAGAATGGCATGACGCAACTTCTGCCGTCTTCTTGAATTGTGAGCTATTTAGACAATCAAAAAGTATGTACATCCTATCACAAAAATCGGCTGTAGCCATGCCTGACTCAGGAAGCTTCTTGGCATAAACAAGGGATATGATTGCAAGAAAGAGTGAGGCACTCAGTACCTGTGCGGCACGAGTTACTTCCATGCTACTGAAAGGTTTTTGAAAAATGGGTCTCTCAGTAAGTTTCGGAGCCAATTGCAAGCTCATCTCATGGGTAGAACGATAAAGTTAAAAAATATGGGACCACTCCATTACCTCATTTTCAATGCAAAGTTTGTGTGCTCGGAGATTGCTCTTGCTTGTTTTGGGGAGGTACGGAACATCAAAGATAAAGTAAACATATTCGTTGTCAACTTTAAAAAATGGCTTATCAACATACACACCAAGTTTGTTGGCCAAGCTTACGTTTGAAGCCCCTAATCACCGACCACAGCCTTTACTGTGAAGCCAACAGTCTTAAGCTCCCGAATGAGAGAACTGAGGAGACTGCGTCTAACAGAAGACGTTGTTGGAGTGTGCCCAACATTGTATGCAAGGGGCTAAGCCTACCCCACCTCCTAGAAATTCCAGAGAGCACAACAACCAAGGCTCTAACTGCAATGTTAGAGATCCGTTCAACACCGTCATATGTAAATCCATGGACAATGTCGTGTGCAGGGTCGTGAGTTATGTTCTTTTTTAAAACAATCTCATCGGAAATCACGATGCACACACGATCAAGTGCAGCCCCACAGTTCGGCGGAAAGAACAACGCGAGAAACTCAAACCGATCTGCTGCACAAATTCACGCCGAGCATGCGAGCACGCGGGTGGTCATGCGTCACCTTGATTGATGGAAAGTCGACCGAACATTTAGCAGCAGAAAGCACAGACGGACGGCACGCACGGCACGGACGAACGACACACGGGCGAGCAGAGGCCATGCAGAATGGTGCAGAGGCGACGGCGTGCAGGCAGGCAGGCCATGGCAGGCGTCATTCATTACGTGGTTTTTGTGACGTACTTGATTAACACTATTTAGTCGTCTTAAGTACTTTAAATAATTCTAAAGCATAACAATTAAAAAAGTAAATACTTCTAGGAGAGAGAGCTCTAATTTATATTAACCAATTTACAGAAAAGCGCCACGTAGCGGAGGGCATTAAACGCACTATCTGGGCCGCGAATCGGCTTCTGTGTCCTCTCTTTACGTTTACTATATTACTCTGTGGCTCCTCTTCCTCTGTGCGCGCAGGTAGTCAAGCTCCTCCTCGCCTACCACACTCCTCCTCGCCTATTTTTCTGGTCACATGACCCCACCATTAACCAATCAGCGTCGAGCTCCTCACTCTTCTTTTCCCACCCGATAACGATGGTAATCAGTGTCGGGTATCGCGGCCACGTATTCTATCCAGGCCTCTCTTTTATCTGGGCTTCAAAAAATACCGAACACGTAACCAAAAAACGTTTCACGCAAAAAAAAAAATCTCAGCACACTCTTGACAGAGCGGTGGAAACTACGCGCTCACTGGACCAGCCAATCGTAGACCTTGCTCCAGGTGATCACGCTCTCTGCGCATTTTCAAAAGCAGTGAGCGGGATACGGTGATGAAAGGTCCAGTGAGCACGACGAAAGCGCCCAAGTACACGCCTGATCTCGCCACCCCGCCGTCTTGTTTCGCACAATAAAATCCGTCTGCCATGGTCATAGAGGTAGGAAGCCTCTGGAGGCGACATGACGGCACCAGAGATGAAGCCGGGGGAGACTTCCGGTTAGGAGGGACACGCCCCAACGATGTCTAAACCCCCCCCCCCCAAAAAAAAAAAGGGGGGGGGGGGCGCTACACCGACCGGAACCTCTACTTTTGGCTTCACCTAGGATTTTCTCGTTTGGCTCGTTTGAGCTGGTATATCGCTTTCTCTTATTCCTACCTCCATGAGGGGGGATCGGTGGCCGAGTGGGCTAAAGCGCACACCCAGCTCGACGCGCGTGGAGCGAAAGCTCGCGCTGCAGAGCCCAGGGATCCTGGGCTCGAGCCCCACCCCTGCCCGTTTAGATCTGGATGAGCATCGTACCGGCGTGCGGTCGTGTATCACTACTGCGTGGTGCACGTTAAAGACCCCAGGCTAGCGGTTGTACCGCACTGGCTAAATTGCTCACCTACAGCGAGTGACTCGTCGCAACTTTAAA
The DNA here is from genome assembly GCA_037355805.1 of Ixodes ricinus. Classification (NCBI taxonomy): domain Eukaryota; kingdom Metazoa; phylum Arthropoda; class Arachnida; order Ixodida; family Ixodidae; genus Ixodes; species Ixodes ricinus. The sequence continues at coordinate 78,536 of JAZHYW010037088.1, forward strand.
TGGCTGACCAACTACACGCTGTATAAATATCCCAACAACCCAATTTTACCTCCATGAGCATAGCAGACGGATTTTATTGTGCGGAAGGAGACGATTGCGTAGCAAAATCAAATGCAAACGGGAAACGTTTTTTTTTAATTTTTTCATGTGTGGGCTGTTTTTTTTCCCCTGGAACACAGGGCTAAAGTATCAAACTTCCGTAAAATATATGTAGGTGAAGACACACGATACGGGGAACGCTGGGACGTGATGGACCAGATAAAGTCCTCTCTACTCGCGGCCGAGTTTCCTCAGGCGAGAGCGTCTCCGCCGTCCATGCAGCACAAATGAGGAAAAAAGAAACATAACAAGACGAAATGTCTCCTTCCGGCCGTGCGCTCTTCCAGCTCGGAACGTCTGCTCTGATGTCGACGAACCCTGGCTTGAACACCGCGAAAAAGATCTCTCCGCTTCAACTTCAACGCGTTCATAAAGCGCACTGTCCCTGTAAGGCACACAATTAGGGGCAATGATTATCAGTGGATAGACGCAAAGCTAGCTGTGTTTGTCTTTACTAACCGTTGTCTCTACCCGCTGCTTGAACGCGTTCAAACAACGGGTAGGTGCAATAGGAAGCTAGCTTTGAGTCTACCCACTAATTAGTCAATCAGAGCTCGGTGCACTGACGTGCCCGCGCGCTCACATCTCTTTATCTCCCTCAGTGTTTATTCGTGTACACCATTCCAGTGTTTACAAAATGACAGCCCGGCATGCGATCTCCACAGCCCAGCACGCGCACGTTCGACGCTCCAGAAAGCGAGTAAAGTACGCGCCATACGCACGAACGCTGAAAGTGACACCGACCGGAAGCCCATTTCTTCAGCGTGTTTGCCGCTTGAAGCGGATCGGGGATCCACTAACAGTGACGTCACGCTCAGGCCTTGTCTTCTAGAAGGCATTGGCTGTAGTCATAGTGTAAGGCATTGTATATATCTTACACCGTGGCAGTAGTCGACACCCCGGTGTGCCGGCGCATGCGCGTGACCATCCGAGCTGCCGAACTTTGCTCGCCGTATGGCTAGACAAAGAAGTTCGTTATCTGGCCCGAATAACGGGAATTTCAGTTACGGCGTGCGGTGACGAGGCTTGTCGTAGACGGAGTACGTATCAGGCACGAAAACAAAATCAAAATCGAAAGCAAAAAAGGCGTGAAAATCCTCAAGATCGTGGCCAGAAGGGGACGAAGAATAGACAAAGACGTCACAATTATAGCGAATTACGCGAGCACCGAGCTGCTCTCGCTTTGGCACACGTTGCACTCAAAATTTTTCGTTTCTTTCCGGAGACTGTTTTTGTGGGTTGTTTACCTACCTCCCTCTCTCTCTCTCTCTCTATCTCGTTTATTCGAAGATAAGAAATGCGAAATTACCATCGTAACACCGGCGTTGAGGTCTATCTCCATCAGCGTCCTCTTGCAGCTGAAAAATATCTCCGTAGAAATCCTCGAGCTCCGGAATGCTTGTACGGGATCTGCACCGAAGTCAAGAACAGGACAAAGCTGGTTACTATGGTGCAATTCGTAGCGGAAGACAATATTCTTACCCAACGTTGTGCTCCCGTTATATCAAAGTGAAACGAGGGCGAAAAGAACAGAATGAACGTCTACTTAGACGGCATTTTTTGTTACGACTGTCC
>JAZHYW010037090.1:0-25141 GCA_037355805.1 Ixodes ricinus
CCGCACTTTCTACGCGAGTCGTCTGCTATGCGCGCGCTGGCGGCCGCTCCTGCTGTCGTCTGCTATGCGACTCCTGTGTGCGTTGGCGGCCGCTCGTGTTGTCGTCTGCCGCACAACATTGCGTGCTCCAGCGGACACCCGCACTTTCTACGCGAGTCGTCTGCTATGCGCGCGCTGGCGGCCGCTCCTGCTGTCGTCTGCTATGCGACTCCTGTGTGCGTTGGCGGCCGCTCGTGTTGTCGTCTGCCGCACAACATTGCGTGCTCCAGCGGACACCCGCACTTTCTACGCGAGTCGTCTGCTATGCGCGCGCTGGCGGCCGCTCCTGCTGTCGTCTGCTATGCGACTCCTGTGTGCGTTGGCGGCCGCTCGTGTTGTCGTCTGCCGCACAACATTGCGTGCTCCAGCGGACACCCGCACTTTCTACGCGAGTCGTCTGCTATGCGCGCGCTGGCGGCCGCTCCTGCTGTCGTCTGCTATGCGACTCCTGTGTGCGTTGGCGGCCGCTCGTGTTGTCGTCTGCCGCACAACATTGCGTGCTCCAGCGGACACCCGCACTTTCTACGCGAGTCGTCTGCTATGCGCGCGCTGGCGGCCGCTCCTGCTGTCGTCTGCTATGCGACTCCTGTGTGCGTTGGCGGCCGCTCGTGTTGTCGTCTGCCGCACAACATTGCGTGCTCCAGCGGACACCCGCACTTTCTACGCGAGTCGTCTGCTATGCGCGCGCTGGCGGCCGCTCCTGCTGTCGTCTGCTATGCGACTCCTGTGTGCGTTGGCGGCCGCTCGTGTTGTCGTCTGCCGCACAACATTGCGTGCTCCAGCGGACACCCGCACTTTCTACGCGAGTCGTCTGCTATGCGCGCGCTGGCGGCCGCTCCTGCTGTCGTCTGCTATGCGACTCCTGTGTGCGTTGGCGGCCGCTCGTGTTGTCGTCTGCCGCACAACATTGCGTGCTCCAGCGGACACCCGCACTTTCTACGCGAGTCGTCTGCTATGCGCGCGCTGGCGGCCGCTCCTGCTGTCGTCTGCTATGCGACTCCTGTGTGCGTTGGCGGCCGCTCGTGTTGTCGTCTGCCGCACAACATTGCGTGCTCCAGCGGACACCCGCACTTTCTACGCGAGTCGTCTGCTATGCGCGCGCTGGCGGCCGCTCCTGCTGTCGTCTGCTATGCGACTCCTGTGTGCGTTGGCGGCCGCTCGTGTTGTCGTCTGCCGCACAACATTGCGTGCTCCAGCGGACACCCGCACTTTCTACGCGAGTCGTCTGCTATGCGCGCGCTGGCGGCCGCTCCTGCTGTCGTCTGCTATGCGACTCCTGTGTGCGTTGGCGGCCGCTCGTGTTGTCGTCTGCCGCACAACATTGCGTGCTCCAGCGGACACCCGCACTTTCTACGCGAGTCGTCTGCTATGCGCGCGCTGGCGGCCGCTCCTGCTGTCGTCTGCTATGTGACTCCTGTGTGCGTTGGCGGCCGCTCGTGTTGTCGTCTGCCGCACAACATTGCGTGCTCCAGCGGACACCCGCACTTTCTACGCGAGTCGTCTGCTATGCGCGCGCTGGCGGCCGCTCCTGCTGTCGTCTGCTATGCGACTCCTGTGTGCGTTGGCGGCCGCTCGTGTTGTCGTCTGCCGCACAACATTGCGTGCTCCAGCGGACACCCGCACTTTCTACGCGAGTCGTCTGCTATGCGCGCGCTGGCGGCCGCTCCTGCTGTCGTCTGCTATGCGACTCCTGTGTGCGTTGGCGGCCGCTCGTGTTGTCGTCTGCCGCACAACATTGCGTGCTCCAGCGGACACCCGCACTTTCTACGCGAGTCGTCTGCTATGCGCGCGCTGGCGGCCGCTCCTGCTGTCGTCTGCTATGTGACTCCTGTGTGCGTTGGCGGCCGCTCGTGTTGTCGTCTGCCGCACAACATTGCGTGCTCCAGCGGACACCCGCACTTTCTACGCGAGTCGTCTGCTATGCGCGCGCTGGCGGCCGCTCCTGCTGTCGTCTGCTATGCGACTCCTGTGTGCGTTGGCGGCCGCTCGTGTTGTCGTCTGCCGCACAACATTGCGTGCTCCAGCGGACACCCGCACTTTCTACGCGAGTCGTCTGCTATGCGCGCGCTGGCGGCCGCTCCTGCTGTCGTCTGCTATGCGACTCCTGTGTGCGTTGGCGGCCGCTCGTGTTGTCGTCTGCCGCACAACATTGCGTGCTCCAGCGGACACCCGCACTTTCTACGCGAGTCGTCTGCTATGCGCGCGCTGGCGGCCGCTCCTGCTGTCGTCTGCTATGCGACTCCTGTGTGCGTTGGCGGCCGCTCGTGTTGTCGTCTGCCGCACAACATTGCGTGCTCCAGCGGACACCCGCACTTTCTACGCGAGTCGTCTGCTATGCGCGCGCTGGCGGCCGCTCCTGCTGTCGTCTGCTATGCGACTCCTGTGTGCGTTGGCGGCCGCTCGTGTTGTCGTCTGCCGCACAACATTGCGTGCTCCAGCGGACACCCGCACTTTCTACGCGAGTCGTCTGCTATGCGCGCGCTGGCGGCCGCTCCTGCTGTCGTCTGCTATGCGACTCCTGTGTGCGTTGGCGGCCGCTCGTGTTGTCGTCTGCCGCACAACATTGCGTGCTCCAGCGGACACCCGCACTTTCTACGCGAGTCGTCTGCTATGCGCGCGCTGGCGGCCGCTCCTGCTGTCGTCTGCTATGCGACTCCTGTGTGCGTTGGCGGCCGCTCGTGTTGTCGTCTGCCGCACAACATTGCGTGCTCCAGCGGACACCCGCACTTTCTACGCGAGTCGTCTGCTATGCGCGCGCTGGCGGCCGCTCCTGCTGTCGTCTGCTATGCGACTCCTGTGTGCGTTGGCGGCCGCTCGTGTTGTCGTCTGCCGCACAACATTGCGTGCTCCAGCGGACACCCGCACTTTCTACGCGAGTCGTCTGCTATGCGCGCGCTGGCGGCCGCTCCTGCTGTCGTCTGCTATGCGACTCCTGTGTGCGTTGGCGGCCGCTCGTGTTGTCGTCTGCCGCACAACATTGCGTGCTCCAGCGGACACCCGCACTTTCTACGCGAGTCGTCTGCTATGCGCGCGCTGGCGGCCGCTCCTGCTGTCGTCTGCTATGCGACTCCTGTGTGCGTTGGCGGCCGCTCGTGTTGTCGTCTGCCGCACAACATTGCGTGCTCCAGCGGACACCCGCACTTTCTACGCGAGTCGTCTGCTATGCGCGCGCTGGCGGCCGCTCCTGCTGTCGTCTGCTATGCGACTCCTGTGTGCGTTGGCGGCCGCTCGTGTTGTCGTCTGCCGCACAACATTGCGTGCTCCAGCGGACACCCGCACTTTCTACGCGAGTCGTCTGCTATGCGCGCGCTGGCGGCCGCTCCTGCTGTCGTCTGCTATGCGACTCCTGTGTGCGTTGGCGGCCGCTCGTGTTGTCGTCTGCCGCACAACATTGCGTGCTCCAGCGGACACCCGCACTTTCTACGCGAGTCGTCTGCTATGCGCGCGCTGGCGGCCGCTCCTGCTGTCGTCTGCTATGCGACTCCTGTGTGCGTTGGCGGCCGCTCGTGTTGTCGTCTGCCGCACAACATTGCGTGCTCCAGCGGACACCCGCACTTTCTACGCGAGTCGTCTGCTATGCGCGCGCTGGCGGCCGCTCCTGCTGTCGTCTGCTATGCGACTCCTGTGTGCGTTGGCGGCCGCTCGTGTTGTCGTCTGCCGCACAACATTGCGTGCTCCAGCGGACACCCGCACTTTCTACGCGAGTCGTCTGCTATGCGCGCGCTGGCGGCCGCTCCTGCTGTCGTCTGCTATGCGACTCCTGTGTGCGTTGGCGGCCGCTCGTGTTGTCGTCTGCCGCACAACATTGCGTGCTCCAGCGGACACCCGCACTTTCTACGCGAGTCGTCTGCTATGCGCGCGCTGGCGGCCGCTCCTGCTGTCGTCTGCTATGCGACTCCTGTGTGCGTTGGCGGCCGCTCGTGTTGTCGTCTGCCGCACAACATTGCGTGCTCCAGCGGACACCCGCACTTTCTACGCGAGTCGTCTGCTATGCGCGCGCTGGCGGCCGCTCCTGCTGTCGTCTGCTATGCGACTCCTGTGTGCGTTGGCGGCCGCTCGTGTTGTCGTCTGCCGCACAACATTGCGTGCTCCAGCGGACACCCGCACTTTCTACGCGAGTCGTCTGCTATGCGCGCGCTGGCGGCCGCTCCTGCTGTCGTCTGCTATGCGACTCCTGTGTGCGTTGGCGGCCGCTCGTGTTGTCGTCTGCCGCACAACATTGCGTGCTCCAGCGGACACCCGCACTTTCTACGCGAGTCGTCTGCTATGCGCGCGCTGGCGGCCGCTCCTGCTGTCGTCTGCTATGCGACTCCTGTGTGCGTTGGCGGCCGCTCGTGTTGTCGTCTGCCGCACAACATTGCGTGCTCCAGCGGACACCCGCACCTTCTACGCGAGTCGTCTGCTATGCGCGCGCTGGCGGCCGCTCCTGCTGTCGTCTGCTATGTGACTCCTGTGTGCGTTGGCGGCCGCTCGTGTTGTCGTCTGCCGCATAACATTGCGTGCTCCAGCGGACACCCGCACTTTCTACGCGAGTCGTCTGCTATGCGCGCGCTGGCGGCCGCTCCTGCTGTCGTCTGCTATGCGACTCCTGTGTGCGTTGGCGGCCGCTCGTGTTGTCGTCTGCCGCACAACATTGCGTGCTCCAGCGGACACCCGCACCTTCTACGCGAGTCGTCTGCTATGCGCGCGCTGGCGGCCACTCCTGCTGCCGTCTGCTATGCGACTCCTGTGTGCGTTGGCGGCCGCTCGTGTTGTCGTCTGCCGCACAACATTGCGTGCTCCGGCGGACACCCGCACCTTCTACGCGAGTCGTCTGCTATGCGCGCGCTGGCGGCCGCTCCTGCTGCCGTCTGCTATGCGACTCCTGTGTGCGTTGGCGGCCGCTCGTGTTGTCGTCTGCTGCACAACATTGCGTGCTCCAGCGGACACCCGCACTTTCTACGCGAGTCGTCTCCTATGCGCGCGCTGGCGGCCACTCCTGCTACCGTCTGCTATGCGACTCCTGTGTGCGTTGGCGGCCGCTCGTGTTGTCGTCTGCCGCATAACATTGCGTGCTCCAGCGGACACCCGCACTTTCTACGCGAGTCATCTGCTATGCGCGCGCTGGCGGCCGCTCCTGCTGTCGTCTGCTATGCGACTCCTGTGTGCGTTGGCGGCCGCTCGTGTTGTCGTCTGCCGCATAACATTGCGTGCTCCAGCGGACACCCGCACTTTCTACGCGAGTCGTCTGCTATACGCGCGCTGGCGGCCGCTCCTGCTGCCGTCTGCAATGCCACTCCTGTGGGCGCTGGCGGCCGCTCGTGTTGTCGTCTGCCGCACAACATTGCGTCTCCGGCGGACACCCGCACTTTATACGCGAGTCGTCTGCTATGCGCGCGCTGGCGGCCGCTCCTGCTGTCGTCTGCTATGCGAGTCCTGTGTGCGCTGGCGGCCGCTCGTGTTGTCGTCTGCCGCACAACATTGCGTGCTCCGGCGGACACCCGCACTTTATACGCGAGTCGTCTGCTATGCGGGCGCTGGCGGCCGCTCCTGCTGTCGTCTGCTATGCGACTCCTGTGTGCGCTGGCGGCCGCTCGTGTTGTCGTCTGCCGCACACCATTGCGTGCTCCGGCGGACACCCGCACTATATACGCGAGTCGTCTGCTATGCGCGCGCTGGCGGCCGCTCCTGCTGTCGTCTGCTATGCGACTCCTGTGTGCGCTGGCGGCCGCTCGTGTTGTCGTCTGCCGCACAACATTGCCGCTCCGGCGGACACCCGCACTATATACGCGAGTCATCTGCTATGCGCGCGCTGGCGGCCGCTCCTGCTGTCGTCTGCTATGCGAGTCCTGTGTGCGCTGGCGGCCGCTCGTGTTGTCGTCTGCCGCACAACATTGCGTGCTCCGGCGGACACCCGCACTTTATACGCGAGTCGTCTGCTATGCGCGCGCTGGCGGCCGCTCCTGCTGTCGTCTGCTATGCGACTCCTGTGTGCGCTGGCGGCCGCTCGTGTTGTCGTCTGCCGCACAACATTTGCGTGCTCCAGCGGACACCCGCACTATACTACGCGAGTCGTCTGCTATGCGCGCGCTGGCGGCCGCTCCTGCTGTCGTCTGCTATGCGACTCCTGTGTGCGCTGGCGGCCGCTCGTGCTGTCGTCTGCCGCACAACATTGCGTGCTCCGGCGGACACCCGCACTTTCTACGCGAGTCGTCTTGTATGCGCGCGCTGGCGGCCACTCCTGCTGTCGTCTGCTATGCGACTCCTGTGTGCGCTGGCGGCCGCTCGTGTTGTCGTCTACCGCACAACATTGCGTGCTCCGGCGGACACCCGAACTTTCTACGAGAATTGTATTTGCCCTGGACAGCTTTAATGGTGTTGATCTGGACGAAAGTCTTCAATTAAACACAATGCTTTTATTCTTTGAACGCGTGGCCCTAACACATGGAAATATTTGTTATGCCGTCCGCCATTGGCTCGACAGGCTTGTTAGTAGAGTGCTCATACTGTTTCCTTTCTGGACACAGAAAACTAGGAAATTGGAAACAGGAACGGAACAGAAACACAGAAACACAGGGACAGCTCAACTATGTTGAACGTTCGTCGTCAGGAAATCAAGACCGTTTTCATTCAACTGAATCTCTCACGGGCTCCTCATAGTTGAACGCTAAGCTTTGCAGATATTTTGCCTTGAATCTATTTGCATGTTATCGCTGTATCTCTACCCAATGAAAAAGCCAGATACTTATCGAGTAGTAGAATGTGGGCATTGCGTTGTCACACAGGAAACTCCTGAATCATGTTAAATCGTTTGTCTGAGTTGCGACGGAAATACACGAGTCGTATACCAGACGACAGCACAAGCGGCCGCCAGCGCGTGCACACCAGACGACAGACGGGGGTTAACAGTCAAAGCGAGAACAGTGACAAGATTTTTACACGCAAGCGCAAAACTTCACAAGCGCGCCACAGGGCTGCGCCTCAGGTAGCGGCGACACGCGGAGGCGCGTTCACGCTCATATTGTTTTCGATAGCACACCTGCGAACTAGATGTGTTAGACTAAGTATAACTCACCTGAAACTGTCGCTTACGTTTACGCTGGACTAAATATGAGTCGCGATCAATGCTTTCATGCACACTAAGAATGCTACAATAAGTACTAGCTGCCACCGACGGGATTGTGCGCACTAAATGTGGTTGCATTAGGTATAACACGCCAACCACCGTAGCATGTAGTCTAGGCATGCTGAACTAAGTATGACTAGGCGACCGCTGTAGCCTACGGACTAAATATGTTGAACTATGTATAACTCGACTCCGGTGTTCGCGTGCGAAACACATGTGCTAAACCATGCACGCCAATACAAGTATCACTCGGTCCGGACTGTTGGGGGCGCAGCAATATCGACCGTCGACCTGCACTAAAACTTATAGCTGCTTTAACTGGCAAATAGCGAGAGCTCGGCGTGCGCTAGCCGTGCGGATTCTTGTTCCTCTCGCGAGATGCGAGATATCTCCGTGTTCCGCTTGTAGATCTGGAGCAGGTAGGGCGCCAGCCAGCCGCTCTAACCTATCCGTGGGAAAGTGGCGGAGCGCGTCGAACGGTCCGGAGCAGTTCTCCCCGCAGCTTTTTCGGAGGAGCAAAACCTTTAGTCATTCCAACATTTCACTTTCGTTATCAAAGTTCTCGCGGGGGACTGAAAGAGTTTCGCGGCTTTTTTGTTCTTGATCTCTGGGTGGGCTCTCTTGCTGTGCTTGCTTTCGTCCCTCTCGACATGACCGACTCGCCCGAGCAAACTGCGGCGACGACATTGTTGCAGTAAGTTTCAGAAGCTCAAATAAAATGCAGTGACAGTGAAATCAGCGACAGCGACGAAGGTACCAGCATAGCTCCAGCTGGAGTGATGACGAGGCAGCCGTTCTCGGCGAAGTGTTTGCCGAGTCGTTCGCTTTCCCAGCGATGATGCCCAAGAAGTCGCGTTACGTCGAAGACATTCAGCGCGTATTCGGGTGAAGAGCCAGGTATGCTGCTTGGTGGTGAAATGTTCATAGTAAAGTAATTGGAATAATTAGAAGACAATGCGCCAAATGCTCCGCACAGAGAGGTCGCCTTCGGAGATGACGATCGCTTTACAGCAGACTTGTACCTAACTTAAGCACTCTACTCAAGTTACTGTATCGTAAATACTTTTGTGAGTAACTTGGTATCTTGCAAATACTTTTGAACGTCAGTATTTAGTACTCTGAACTAAATACTTTTTCAAGTAACTTGCACTCGTTTTAAAGTTACTTTTAAGTTACTTTCTATTTTTATTTTCTTCAGGGGCGGGAAGCTTGCAAAATATTGAACTCCTGTTATTTTGGCTAGGCGTCCTGCCGTTGCAGATACATTTCGTGCCAGGTGATAAAGCGAACTTTTGTGCTTCTGCTGAAAAAAGGGACACGGAGAAGCAGGTGTCGCAGCCTCGAGCCGAGCGGACATGTGTCGTGTCCTCTAACTGGGCAAAACACAAAGCATATTTTCTTACAATTGATTTGTGGCCAGGCCCAAAAGCAACAGAGATTCTGAAGCAGAAGGGCATGCGGGTGAAAGCATTAGATGTGTACAAGGCTACAAGCCAGAGGAAGGGCACCTGTGTCGGAGAGAGTGGGTTCTACAAGTGTCTGGTAAGGCTCAACAGTAAACCTGTGTTAATTTTTTATGTTGTAGAGTGAAAGCATATAAAAAATCCTTCCAGCTTCAGAAATGCCTCTACTTCCGCACGCACTCTCATACACCGCTCGTTCGTTCCACTAGGCTCTCTTCACGCACAAGACTCGTAAGACGCGACTACACGTCTCCAATCCGGCGGCCCATCGCTCGCGGCTTACGCAGCATTAGCGAGTTTTAGTAGACCGTGTTTCCCCCTCCGCTAACCCTCCGCCACGTAGAAACCACCACTGCGCCTGCGTGCTGATGGCCTTGGCTGTAGAGTTCAGGGTAGTGGAGGGGCTTAGTGGAGGGGGAACACGGTCTACTAAAACTCGCCATTGTCTCCGGTAGCACGAATGACCGACGGCGCTCACCACGGTGGCGCTGGCACACCCCTGGCCTGGACTCCCCGACCACCGACTGCACGGCACCGTCAGTGCACTGACGGGGAAGCGGAAATGAACACCCGACACAAGGGGAGCGTCGGAGGCGAGCCTCTGTGTAGAAACTTCCTCTGTAGGCGAACGGGCCCCGCGCTGCCCTCGCTTAGGTCCTCGCCATAGCACGGGTATGAAAGAAAAGCTTTTATTTTTGTTTCATTCCTAGCTACTTGGAGCCTCCTAAAAGCCTGAGTGGCAGCCAAAGTCTAGCTAAGAGACAGGCATGTATCCAGAGGGGGGGGGGGGTGAAGGGGAGCGGGGGCCGCCCCAAAACAAAATCCTGGCTACGTGCCTGCTAAGAGATTTCCAGGAGATTCCATAGAAGCTGGGAGGAAGAATTTTTTTCTGACTTGAGTTGTGCTTGACAATGAATTACAGAGAAAATCGTAACTTGAGTGTATCTTGAAAGTAACGAGTTCGTTTCTTGGAGCATTTTGTACTTTACTCAATTACTTTAAAAATTTGAGTATTTAGTACTCTACTCAGTTACTATTTTTCGTGGTACTAAGACACTTAACTTAAATACATTTAGTGAGTATCTTGTACAAGCCTGCTTCAAAGGATACGTGTTTGGTATTTCTTAATTGCATCCTACCTCTCGTACAAGTATTTCTAATTGTTTTCATCGGGTTTATATAATTGATAAAAAAATAAAGTTTTTCTTAACGTCGGGGTACCGTTAATCAAGTAGTAAACAATCTGGGGTGCTTTCGATTCGAAGTTCATGCCTTCGTCAAGATGGAAATGGGAACCGAAACTGTTAAAAAGCGAGAGCAGACGCCCTGAAAGCGGTGGCGCTGGGAGCGTTTTGCTCAATTTTCTCCGCAGCGCGTGACACAGGGGGCATCACGTGACCGATCACTTTCGTAGGCCGACCGCTCGATGACTGCTAGCGCGGAGCGCTCGGCATTTGGCAGGGGAAGCGGCTATTAGTTTCGTTGCTTGCGCCCAAGATCATATCGTACTTGTGTAGCTGAGCAAAATGTCGGACTGCATATTGCATTGTTCGGTGTTCGTTTCCCTCTGAGCTACTGGGTTTTTGGTTTAGGTTCCTTGTTTCTAGTTATCGTTGTGTATAAATACAATTACTAATTACGTCTTCTATAGGTCGTGATGCTTAGTGATTGACAGTTGTAGGCTGTGCATCTTTTATGTTGCATCGGCCTGCATGTATCGCCTTTTCGTCACACTCCAGCATTAAACATTTTGATAAAATTCAACCCCATGATTTTGTGTATCCAAAATTAGTTGGAGGAAATGGCCCTTAAGAAATGTTTTAGAGACGGGGAGAGATCTCGTCACCTATGGCGTCGTTTACTGAGGAAGAACGGCTGTGGGGAGAGAACTTTAGTGCGGCGGCGCTATGACTCTCTTCCCGCGATTACGTGGCTTTTCCTCTACAAATTGTACCGGAAAGAGCACTATTATCATTGCTGCAAAACGAAAGTGCGGAAACTAAAGTTGGAAAACCACCTACATTGGAGCCTCTCTTTCGCGCGCCTGAGGAGCCCGATTTTCCCAGTCCGCAGCCGCGCTAGTGAACATCGGAAAACGTTGCCCTTAGCGAGAACCAGCCAAGGGCCATGGTTGGGCTTTACGGCAATATAAATGGATCGCGATAGTACATAATTTATTCATATATATGCATCACGACACTTATTTTCAACTGTTTTTTGTTTTGTATTTTTGTATCAGAATACATTTTCGGCAACGCATTTTAGTGTGGCGCCGTTATTTGCTTCCACTGCCCGCTCGAGGCACGGGCCTCGTAACTGGCGCATTTGACGTTACTTGCAGGACAAACTGAAACCAATCGGGGGCTTTACTCTAAGATATGAAAGACAACTGTAACGTTCAATCTCATTTTAGGTAACGTCCTAAGATCAATGCTCAATTAGGCGCCCTGATTTGTGAAACTCGGGGCGACGATTCGAGGTAATTTGGTAGGACACAAAAATTTTGTTTGGGATTCGTGTAATTTTACGTTAAAAGGATAATATATGCAGGGGAATCGGTGGCCGATGGACTAGCGAACAGCAGCTCTGAGCATGTCGAGCGAAAGCTCGTGCTGCAGAACCCAGGAATCATGGTTCAATAGAGTACCGCCATTAGTTATCACCGATCATGTTGCACTCTGAAAACTCGTAGGCCAGGATTGTATATATATATATTTTTTTTTTTTATTTCGTATATACTTGAGGTGCACCCAAAACGTTACGCTGAGTGCAAGAAGATATAAAAATGTGCCTTTATTCTTAAAGAGAAATAACAGTGTGGGTATTTAATAGAGGTTTTGATTCCCACAGATTCCCAGCAATGCAAAACTCGGCCTTACGCCACAATCAGGCGCTTTGAATTTTAGAACTGGTCCATCCCCACACCTGCCCGTTTTAATCTGGATGAGCGTCGTAGCAGCGTGCGGTCGTGAATAACTCAAGATTGATTCACATCAATGACCTTAAGGTAGTGGTTGTATTGCATTTACTAAATTTGTCATCTACATCAGAGACACCAGACGCTTAATGATGCTAACTAACTTCCTACAGTATAAATGTACGCACAAGATTGTATATTTCATAGATGCTGAAACAAACTCCACACGCGTGAGCCATAGGTAAACAAACCTCTTGATTTCCTGACAAAAGGCACATCTCTTGATGCCAATTTTGCGGTAAATTTAATTCGAACGAAAAGACTGAAATAAAAATTTAGGCTGCATACCGCGAGTGCGTGTTTATTGGTTTCAAACATATTATCTTATTGTATATCACGATAAAGTATTGTTGATTGCATTCGCTTTTTTTATTTGTATATATTACCGGGTACACCGAAATTGTTCTACGGAAGGTGAAAACCTCTGAAATAGTGTTTTTTTAGGGAGAGCATCTAAAATTTTGTCTTTAGTGAGAGCATGAGAAATAGGAGCATTTTAGAGCAAGAAATAACAGAGTATGTATTTCTGATCCTGCAGAATTTATTCCTGCATATGTATTTACAAACACTTTTCCGTTTCTTATTGTTATTTCAGATACTAATGTAATATATTTTCCTTTTTTTTTTCTCTTTCGCATAATATGCTCGCTGCCGAACGTTCCTCCGCTCTCACATGTTACTATGTTTAATGTTACTGAAGTACATGCCTAGTTGGTAAGATAAACTTTATAAGCTGTATAAGAAGGTTCTTCAATGTAACACACTTCTTGACAGATTGCAATGCTGGTTTTGTATTAGGGCCACAGACTCAGTCAAGTTACCATATGGTGGCTTTTTGTCTGTAGGGCCGCCAGACTACATTTCTGGAAATAAAGATTTCGTTTAATTAATTTTATTTTTATGAACATATTTTAATCTGAGTATAGTATCCGTCTTGTACATGTATTCCAATATTTGTGTTTGCGAATACTTTTCAGAACATTTCAAGGTACAGTCGGCCGTAAAAAAGATTGACACAAGGGAGCGATGGCCTGGCCGGCGATAAGGCGACACGGGGCGCTTGGATAGCGTAAGCAGGCTGGGGTCGCGATTGCCGGATTCGTCCACTCTTGGATGCACGGGGGACGTCGACACACCGGAGCCGTTCCCAAAGCGCGCTTTCGACACAGCGTGACTGCGCACATGTGTTCTGTTTTTGCTCGCTCGGTGAGAACAGCGCTATCCTTTTTTTATCAGTGCCCACCGTCATAAACGACGCCGTAATAAACGGCGCCGCCGTAATGAACAGGCCGCACGTAAAAAAAAAAAAAGAAATTGCTACAAACGATAATTATATTTCTCGAAGCACCCCTGCGATTTAAAAGTGGGAACGTTCCGGCCACTCTCGTTCCCCGTGTTATACCAAAATATAGCGCCGCGTGTGGCGGTTTCACCGCACCGGCCACGAATCACTTGTGTCAATCTTTTTTACGGCCGACTGTACTTACAGAGTATCAAAGTATTTCTGTCCAACCTGCCTAGCTGTCCCGCACGATCCGCCTCCAACGTCTTGTCGCATGCCGCCGATCGAGGGGTAGAAGAAGCGAACAATTCGCGAAAACCCAAACAAGCGAACGTCACGCAAAACGCAGAATGCAGGAGGAAAGCGAGCCCTTAGTCAAGGCTAACCCGGTTGTGGGAGGAACAACGGAATAGGATAGGGCACACTTTCCCCGTGGTCACTTATGTTCTCTCCTTAGGGCATAGCCGTTTTTCGCCGGAGAGGCGGCACCACCATCTGTCGCTGTAAAATCGACCGAGTAACACAAATTGGTTACGTGTGTTGCTAAATCTTTGGCTGGATCTACGTAGATACTGATCGTTTAAAAGTCACAACCTAACGCTAAGGCAGACACCATGTCGAATATATGTTCCGTCGTGGTCTCAAGTAGACAGAGGGACAGTAATAATATCACTTTGATAAAATTACCGCAACTAAGTTAGTGTTTGCGGTAATTAATACTTTTAAAAATTGTTCATTTAGGCTGAAAATTTAGTGATGTAATAATTATATTGGGGTAGTAATTTAAAGACAATTGCTTATTACATTTGAAATTACGTTTGTTCTGAATTAGCCATTGCCCCTTTGCGAGCCTGAAGAGTAACATGGAGCATTTTTAACAAGTCAGATGGCATGAAAGATAAGATTAGAAAATTAGTGCGAATTGAATCTCCTGTGAGCGCAATGCCTTGTACGTTTAACGCCACAGACGCGCAATGGAGTGCTTGAAACGTAAGGCTGATGTAGAAGTGTTTTTTTGCGAAAACATCGCTGGAAGGCCAAGAATCGAAAGCCACTTACAGGAAAAATTCACAACGCCACACCATCAGAACATTACGAAGCTGCACTAACAAGGGCACACAAGTGATGAAGGCCATATATTATACCAAATTAAGACAATAGGACATGCAGATTGCGAGCCTTCTTGCTCTCTGTTAAGAAAGTACGAACCGTCATGCGCAGGCAGTTGCGATGTGGACAACGAAGTTGCGAATCATAAATTACCTCAACTGTCTTTTAAAGAATCCAGACGCGTCGTTCGTAACCATGGCTTGCCATAAAAATTTTGTTTTGTAGTCGTAAAATACAATAAACTTGCTCAGTACCGTTTACTCGGCCACCATGAGTAATTCCGTTTTCACCGGCAAAA
This sequence comes from Ixodes ricinus, assembly GCA_037355805.1. Classification (NCBI taxonomy): domain Eukaryota; kingdom Metazoa; phylum Arthropoda; class Arachnida; order Ixodida; family Ixodidae; genus Ixodes; species Ixodes ricinus. The sequence continues at coordinate 14,275 of JAZHYW010037090.1, forward strand.
TAATCAACGCGGGAAGACACGCCAAGAGAAGCGGGAACAGGAATGAAGTCGCCACGCCATTTTACTCACGTGTTGTTGTTCCTACGGAGCTCGTGGTTATTGGCGTCGTAGTTGTCATGATTGTGGTAGTTCTCCGACTCGTAGTCTTAGATGTTTTTCTTGGAATAAAGCTCTTGGTGCTCTTCGTCACAGTCTTGGTGATCTGTATCATTACAAATGTTGACCTTGTTTGCCATGCAATTGTGATCACTGTATTTCTTGCTTTGTAACTTTTCAATATACTTCTCCAGGAACTCTCCAATGTGTTGCCTATGGCGATGAGGAGCCCGAATTGGGGGAGCAGATGACCCTTGGCCGGATTAAGCGGAGTAGGGACCTGCGTAATATATTGCCGAAGACGATGATGCACAACCGAACGGATATGGTCGGAAGGCTGCGGCTCGTCTCTGGAGACTTCGAACCGGAGCCGCCGACTCCCCGGCAGTCCGGGCCAAATTCGTGACCCAAAAATATAAGAATAGCAACGAAAATTAACACGCCCAAGACCGATCCTGCGTCGATGCGGAAGTTTGCAGTTCGGCTCCAACCGATCTTCAGAAGGGCTAAAGGCCAAGGCTGGCGGGCGGAGCCCTAGTTTGCGCCCGCGTAGAAACATTGCGGCTCGAAAATAAATACGGCATTGCGCTAAAAGTATAAAGCCCACAAACATTGTTTTTGCTCGTTTAGTTTGCTATATTTAAAATTAAAATAATTTCCGTTAAAAAAGAGTGACAACAATATTATGGCGGGCACTGACTGTGACACACAGTTTGCTTTTTTAAACAAATGGCGATACCAACTCAACACGATCATGAGTATTCCCCGATTTCGTGTCGACTCCTTTGGAGTTGCGTTTTTGCGATGGCGAGTGCAACTGATCATCCGTTTCCTTCGAATACCGCTTCCAAAGGTTTTTTAAGAGTGTTGTTAATAGTTAAGCATGGCAGGTTGCTCTCAATGTTAAGCATCGAATGAAAACTCGAACTGCGCAGTGCCATAGCATTGTTCGGAGGGCTGACAAGTTAACGGAATTGGAAATGCCACCATCCTCCGGTTGAAAAAAGGTACTTGTTGACAAGACTGTTTCCAATGGTGCGGCGTCAGTACCTTCCACCGTACTCACCAAGCGATAGGCCTCTGGCCACACAGAGTTTGCTTTACTCGTTTCACAACAAAGTACTCGGGCAATAAACTGTCGTAAGGTGTTTAGTTTAGCGAGTTGGTTATAATTGAACCCGGTTAAAATTGCGCGCAAATAGAAAGGAACAGAGAAGAGAAAGGAGTCAAGAGCACTTAAGGCATAGCAGCTTGCCATGCCTTCAGTTGCAGGCCACACACATCGTTGACTCCGATGACATGATGCGCCGGTGAGAATATAAACCGATTAAATCGGTTTCTTAAACGAAGCCGATGTTATTTAGCAAAGATGTGTTCTTGAATGGAAAATAGTTTTAGTGAAATTTTAGAAAGATTAACTCACCCCACTAAAAAGCAAATATATTTTTCTCTGCTCTACGTGCAAACATTAAAGATCATTTAAGGCCACTGTTACGCTTATTTTATTTACGTCTTATTATACCCATTTTCCAGATGTAATAAACGTCAAAACAGCCCAGAGTGATACTATTTTATGATATTGAAAAAAAATGTCTAGAGGGGATTCGTTCATTAGAAACAGGTTAATTTGATTTCCTTTTTCAATCGTAATTTGTTGTTTTATTCATTCATTGCACCATCTGAGGGCGTTCGTTTGGCATATTGTAGCACGATATGTTTACAAACGGATTTATGCCGTTTGTTTAATGGTCCATCAATCTCCACCCTATAATTGTGTGGCTGTATTATGCTAGATCAAATTACATTTGTTCTTTAAGGCGTCCGTGTCAATTGTATTCTGGCGTCTACATGCGATATATTCAGAAATGGCAAATTGTCTGTCCATTAGAAAAATTAAAAGAACGTGTTGCCATAATGATTTGCAAGGATCTTGAAGCATTTTTCTATTCCGTTTATTCTTTCTGGTCCCAACTTTGTCAGATAAATTCACTCACATGTCCTAGTGACATAAGTGATAACATGCATGTGTTTGTTCAAATACAGATCCTCTTCAATTACAGATCCTGGACAACGATGATTTTTTCGAGGTGAGACGTGCCATACTCTGCAGTATTCGACACAGCCTGGGGTTCGTGTTCACCAAGCATAGCAGAAGCTCATTGTTAGTGGTGCATAGCGATACTGTACTCTGGCGAGCTGCCTACCTGATATCGATCGAGGGAGTATCGCCATAATATTTTTGTCATGGATTACTTGAAAAAGTCGTAGATTAATTCTGGTAACTAGCGCTCTGGAGTATGGAGCGACCAATCTGTGAAATCTTCAAGCGGTAACCAGCAGAAGGGACTGGCGACAGGACTGAAGATTCTTGCTGGGAAAGGTAAAGGTTTTTAAAAGGTTAAACTGCCCGTACAAAACAGGACGAAAAAGGACAAACGTACGACACGGACAGGCGAAGAAACTTCAAACAGATTTCATGAACACGAATCACTATCAAACAGTCGATCCATATCGCCTAAATATACGCAACTGTAAAATGTTCGAATCACTCATTACACACAGCCCTCAAGAAACACGATTTCTTTGTTTAGTAGGTAAAAAGATGGCATGCTTACGCATCTGTCAATCGCTTTGTGTATACAGAAAGCTTCAATTAAATATTTTTATATTATCTCATTCCCTTTCTTAATAAACCTTGAGTGCTTTAATAAAGGTTCGCAGCCACATCGTTTGCAGTGCTCCGCAAGATGTCCACCCGAATTATTGCGTACGCCATGCTTGTGTATTCGCGCTCTTTCATTAAAGCATCGGCAGGTCTGAACGACGTAAGCTTTGCAGCAACTAAACGGAACCACCTTCGTAACGCAATCGGTGTACCTTGTTACATCTTTTTTGAGCACGTAACAAACTTACGTTTTGACATCGCGGAGCATATCTTTAAACGTTTGCACGGGGCTGAGAACACTACGTTAAACCTGTGTTTAACAGCCATCTTTTTTAAGTGGTGGGACACTTTGCGCAACTATGGTATCACCTGCACAATGTGCCCTACAATTAAAAAAACGAAATATGGTGATTAGACACAGGGTCAACGTAGTGTTATCAGCCCGTGCAAACTTTCGAAGATATGCTCCACGTTGTCAAAACGAAAGTTTGTTACGTGCTCAAAAAACATGTGACAAGATACACCATATACGTAATGAACGTGGTTTATGAGATTCCCTTTATTTGCGGCAAAGTTTACATCGGTCAGATCGGCCGACGCTTTCATGAAAGAGCGCGGGAACACAAGCTTGCCATACGCGATAATTCGGGTGGACATTTTGTGGTGCAATGCAAACGATGTGGCTGCGAACAATTGTTAGAGTACTTAATGTTTATTAAGAAACGTAATGAGAAGATGCAAAGAGAATTTATCGAAGCTTGTTGCATACATGAAGCGGCTCACAGATGCGTAAGCATGCCATCACTTTATCAACTAAACAAACAAATCGTGTTTCTTGAGGGCTGTGTGTAATGAGTGATATGTACCTTTATCTGTTGCATACGTTTAGGCGATTCAGATCGACTCTTTGACGATGATTTGTGTTTCATAAAATCTGTTTGAAGTGGGTGCTTGTCCGTGTGGTACATGTGTCTTTTTTCGTCCTGTCTTGTTCGCGCCTTTTAACCTTTTAAGCAATATGAACCATCTAGCGCCAACGAAAGTTCTAGTGAAGGAGTAATTTTTAAAAACGCAATGAAACACAGCGGGCTTTGTTGAGGAGAATTTCTAACAAATTAAGTTTCCCACAATTCAGTGTACATTACCCCCAAGAAATGGACGGAGCGCGCAATGTAGACTGGTTTACTAAGAAGCCTCTAACCAACCTCAAACCGAAGAGTGTCGTCGTCATAAATAATGTATTTTACCATTAAGTCAGACTCTACTCTCTGCCAAGCACCAGTACATGATAGGATCGCATTAAACAATGGCTTAGCTGAACATTAATTAATTTTGACCCAACTGTGTGGAATGCTGATTTTTTTAACTTTGAGGACAATTAAGGCAAAGGCATTGATGCGAGAGCTGGAAATATATTGCTTCATGAACATGTATCTAAATAGGCAATGCCGTCAACTCCCACCCAGATCGCCAGGGTACCGATCTCGCCATCGCTCATGCTGACGGTATACTATAATTAGTGTCAGATCACGTGGCCGCTTGTTCTAATAGCGAGTTGAGGTGGAACAACTGTTTATTTCCTCTATTTTTTCGCCATCCGCCATTGAGAGAAGAGGAAACCTAATGGGTGATTTTGCAAGTTATCAACGTCAGGGATCAGCTCTTAGCGGTGTTTACTGTAAATACAAAAATTGTTGCACGAACTATTTCACATGTATACATCATTGAGACACCCAAACATATTTTCGTTGTTGCTGAACTTTCTCAGAAAGTTGTCCCCGAGAATAGAAGCATTGAAAAGGCTAAATATGGCCTATTAATCCGACGATGAACAGAACTGCACGTGTAAGGCAGGGGTACCTGAAAAGAAAGATTATTGTAGCCTCAGAGAGACAGCCGAACGTTGGCAGCCGCCTAAATTCTCGAAATATTGTTTAAACTTCGCAGTTTTTGCGTACAAAATAAAAGAAATGAAGAATTACTGTTAACAAATGACACGAATATAATTGTCGAATTGGTACCCCCATACGGACGAGGGAGTGCCTCAGAATTAAAAAGTATTCTCTGGAGGGCATCGTAAAAAGAAAAGAAGGGGGGGGGGGTCTAAAAACATACTGTGGTGTAAAGTTTCCTCTGCTTCACATCTTCGGCACAGACCAGACCGCGTGGTCCTGCAAAGCTATTTCTTTTGCAAAATCAGTCCTGCCAGAAAGCCCGTTTTCGTGGTGTCAAACATTCGCGCCGTTACTCGCGACGCAGCATCAAGCAAGAATAATTTTTGTTTCTGAATACATGGGTTGCACTCGTGCCACTAAATAAGCTACGCTTCAGAGTAATGACATTTGGCCATGTTGTGGCTTAAAATCATGGTCCCCAGTTTTTTGGAGCTTTATCTGAAATCACAGGAAATGGTTTTCCGTCCTCGCTCCACAAATGTTTAAACCGTTCTTGACAGAGCAAAGCAATATCACATGAGCTTCCTAACACCGAATCTAATGCTGGGAAAGTCGCACTTTTGAATCATGACGATCGGCAGTTGAGTCTGCTTCCACAAGCCCCAAAATGGCGGCGCCCACAACAATGTCGGGGAACGCAGTGCCGATACTCTAAGCGCAGTTAATGCAGAATGCATTTTGCACCACCGGATTGAATTTTCTAAGCAAAAATTAAAGATGTTTATAATGCCCTGTAACGCCGAATTAAAGCGCAGCTTTTGAGGTGAGAAGGGTACATCTTTGGCGAGAGCACCGCGTGTAAATTAAGCGTGAATTAAGCGGGGCAATTCTTTCCTCTAACTAGGGAATTTTTTCCGCTAGATTTAGCGGGGAACCTTTTTCCGCTAAATTTAGCGGGGAAATTTTTTCAGCTAGATTTATCGGGGAAATTTTTTTCGCTAAGTCTAGCGGGTAATTTAGCGTCATAATGATGACGTCATCGTCATCACGATGACGTCATCCTCATCGTCATCGCGTGGTTACGCCGATGGCGACGGCGACGCCGCTCAAGCCGGAAACGGGCGCCTAAGAGCTGCGCTCTAAAATAATTCTTAATGACCACTAGTATATAGTGCGATGATGACACTAGCAAACCATGTTAAACAGTTCAGCTTTCTGGTGAAATGTGATGTTCTCAACACAATACTAGGTTTCACTTTAAGCGTGAGCGTAGCAGAACCTACAAGAACGAGCTCCGGGCTTTCAGCATCCTTGCCAAGCACGCGTGCTCATGCAGTCACTGTTAAAGACCACATGCTCGCTCCTGTAGCATCGGCTGCGTCTGGACCACGGTGGTCTGGACTTAAAGGAACCCTGCAAAGCGTGTCTGGCCATTTTTTTTCTTAATTTGCATCGCGTTCGCTCGAGCTAGTTAGCGGTATTCTAGCAACACATAAAACCCCAAATAAATAAGAAATCTGATGTATTTTGTACCTAATAGGTGAAAGACGTTAAGAATTTTGAGCACATTTCTTTTGTTGATGACGTCCTTGGTCTGAACCATGAGAACTGAAACGACAAGAGCCTGCAACAACCATGCGCCATCGTCCTAAGTGTTGGAAATTAACATTCATTAATGAAGATTTGAACGCCCCACCAGTTTACGGATGTTCCAAGCGAACATCTGAGTGAGATTCACGTGCTTCAAAGGATGTCGTCATTATCCGACGCTCTAAGACCAATGTCGTCACTGAACGCTCGTGTTTGACACTGAGAGGCACGCCTTTGGAAGCAGCATTTGGATTTCTTCGTCCCTTTGCAGTGCCCCTTTAAACTGAAACGAAGCATAGCAGAAGGGGATGTCCAAATTGAAAAGTTTTGCAGTATATATAGGAGTATTGCGATGATGTGCGGTGGCCGAATAGAATTCTAGAGCGCGCATGATTGATAAAAAACTGAGTTGTAAAATGAGGTCCCAAAACAAGTGCACGTAAAACCGAATATAACGTTAACCTCCCGAGACAGTATTTTGCGAAGACGATGCGCGAACTTCGCGAAAATTAGGTCCCCGCGAAAATTTAATCGTTTACAGTATATACGACAAGGACGTGCCTATTTCATGATTTTAAGTACCGAAATTAATTCCCAACTTCAAGAGCACGACAGGATTAGATTTTTAATACTGTGACGCAAAGTTGTACCAATCACGGGTATTTTAGGCGACCTACCAGACTGATAACCTTTCGATTAAAATAAAATTTATGCGACTTAGGTAAAAAAAAGACGTCTAATCATATAAGATAATATATACTGAATTTTACCTTATGTCCGAGCGCGGCCGATGCTATGAGCCGAAGGGTCAATCAAACTGCGCAAAAAGCGTGACGTCATGGCGTGCTCTCTGCGCTTGATAGGACTAGCCGGCGTAGGAGCACGCACAGAGAGACGGCGAATAGCGGCTGGTCCTATCAACTGCAGAGAGCACGCCATGACGTTGTGCCTTTTTCGCTGTTTCATTGGCCCTTCGGCTCATAACATCGGCCGTGCTCTAACCTAAGCTGGAACGAAGTATAGCTTTTCTTTTGCTGTTTCATCAAAATTAAATAACGAAATTTATTTTTGCTACCTGAAAATAAAAGTGGATTATACGAATGATAAAAAAATGTGTACAGTTACTCGTTTCACTGTTGAAATAGTGCCTATTGCCAAAAAAACGCGGAAAATAAATTCTCAGTTTAGCGGTTCAAACCAGTTCGAACCGGTTTGAACCGTTATTTTTTGCTCCCCGGAACTGAACCGGAACTGAACCGAAAGCCGTGAACCCGAACCGGAACCGAACCGATAAAAATATCGGTTCGACACTCTGGCCCCAACCCACCCCAACGCAGACCACGGCGGAGGCCCCAGCCACAAGCTCAAACCCGCGAGCGCACCACTGTGTGTGGTGCATCCCGCGCAGCCGAGCCCGCAACCGCGGCCCCCGCCACGCCCCGCCCCAGGGCGACACGGAGCACCCTTGGGTGAACGCCTTACAGGCCATCAACTTGTGAACAGATGCTGGCCGTATCGTCTGCATAGCCCATGAGATTCCTCCCTGCCCCGCGGAAGAGGCTTGCGCTCCCTCAGCGGAACAGAGAGAAGCTCACCTATGCCTGCAGGGATCGTGGACAGGCCATGCCTTGGACACCTGGCATGCAGTGGCTCAGGCTGGCCAGTACGTCTATTCACACGCACTGCCGTTGACAAGTAGGACCCAGTCAGTGAGCCGTCCAGAACGCGGCAAACCAGGCGCACGCGAGCCATTCTCCGACGTTGTTCGAGTGGCCGCCACCCCGCAAGTTTAAGTCGGGTGGAATAATTTGCGTCCGTAAAACCCGAAGCGCGTGCGCAAAGCGTCCGCGAACCGCGTCTCTGCACGCTCTCAATGCGATCCACAAGGTGCCGCTGACTCGGGGACCACACAGCGCTACAATACTCCAACGACGGCAGCACGAAGAGACCGCGAAGAGACCGCGCGAAGAGACCGCGCGTCTCTACGGCACAGGCGTAAGCTTTGGCAAGAAATCATGCTGCTCGCTCTTGTAACGTTTTTCTCGCTCCCGCTTTACGAAACGAATCGGTGGCGAGCGGCTGTTGGGACCACCCGTCAGAACTAGCATGACCTGTGATTGCTTGAACTGCCGTCAGACTGCACGTGAACGCTCCGCGAAAGCGTCGTCGGACGAACGTCGTCGAATGGCGCCCAGAACAGGCTCAGTACCGCCGCACGCGAATCTGTCTCGCTCTGCGAAGCGAGCCATAGGTTTTGAAGAAGGTACGCTCTTTTCAAATAACAAGATAACACCGGCCAGAAGCATTGTTAGAATCAAGCGTAGCTTAACAACCACAGAGTACGCGACAAAGTTTGAAGAGGTAAAACTATACGCACTCCGGAGTGCATTTCCGGACGAGATGGCTATACGCACTCCGCTAACCTTGTATAAAACGAATGGTCACAACGAGTTTTTTCAGCGATGGCTATAGAATAGGGGCTAGGGCGTCCGCTTTGAACGCAAGTGGACGCGGGTTCGAACCGCGGTGGGCGTACTTTTTTTTCGTTGGTTCATTTTGTTTTATCGAGGCATAATGCGATGTTTACGACATTTCTTTTTTTCGATAATGTTGTCGACGGAACTTCGCAGAATTAAATTGGGACTCCCTTTCCGGAGGTGCGGTGGGGGACAGCGGGGCTTGGGTTGCCGGCCGGACGCCGCGAAGCGGCGTGTACTGGTTACGTTTTGTAATTAGCAGCCAATACTGTCGCCGCGAAGCGGCGTGAACGCAGGCGGGGGCTGGGTTAACACGCTCCCCAGTGATACACGCGCCGTTCGAAAAGGGTGGCCCGACGGGCATGAGTTCTCGCCGGAGTGCGTATAGCCATCTCGTCCGAAATGCACTCCGGAGTGCGTATAGCTTTACTCAAGTTTGAAACAGCGGCGCACTTCGCAGAAACAAAGAAAGTTACTCACCGGCGCTTGCACCAGCGTCCGCAAGTTACGGGCGTTGGTAGGACGCAGCGTCTCCCACCTCTCAGTCATCGCTTGACATTCTTGAAGATGGTATTCGTAAGCAAGGTATCTAAAAGATCTGCTAAAACGGCTAAAACTTACAAAAAGGAAGCGATTTTCGAAGCCTATGGAACCCCAACGGCTGCGGCCTGCCAAACCATAGAGATCGTACTATACTAACTCTAGAGGAAAAGGTCCGCCATTTTCCCATGCATTCTGGCTGCCGCAAGCGGCGGAGCATGCAGGCAGACCCTCGGGGTCCTATATCATCAGAGCATTTCATGAACTTCAACAATCCGCGAACTTACCGGTGGAAAGATATTCGCGTTCCTTTCGAAGCTTTCTTTTTGCATAGCGCGCAGATGTACAGCCTCGCGGCCTCGCGTCAACGGTAAACTAAACCAGATACCCGACTTCGCAGGTGCGGCGCGGCCGAGGAATACGCAACCGCGCCACCACCAGATTTCGAGATTTTGACAGAAGGGGAAGCTAATGTAGCGTAATGAGTAGATTGCTTTTTATAAGCGTTAGAATAGCTCAGAATTTAGTTTACAGCGTTAAATTATCACTGTTTATATTGCTGAAAGTTTTTAGTCTTCGCGATTACCATGGCAACGTTGCTTTCTTTCTCTCGTGTTCTGTCGCTCTCTTTCGCGATCTTTCACTCGGGACCCCGGGTGTTGGCGCACGGGATTTGCCACTCCTCCTCATCCACCTTTACCCCCTGTGCCAAACGGAAGCTGATTGCGATAGCGATGGTCTTCCGCAATCTTCAAAAGATTCTTTTTTTTTAAGGAAACCAAGCAAAATTATATTATATTACTAATAATAATGTCACTATAATAATGTTGTAAAATATTAACAAAGATATAGTCTATCTTATCTTGTATCTAAACTTTAGGTTTTGTTTTGAAGTGTAGAAACCGAAACCGAAATTATATCAACCAACGTTTCGTTCGCCGTACTCGTTTCTGTGCGTGTATGTGCGTGCATGCGCCTGCGTTCGTGTGCGCCCGTGAATGCGTCCGCGTGCTTCTATGTGCGTGCGTCTGTGTTGGTGCGTGCATACGTGTGTTTGCGCGTGTGCATGCCTGCGTGCGCTCGTGTATGTGCGCATGTATGCGCGCGCAAGCATCTGTGTTTGTGCGTTCCATTGAACTACGCCAGCAAGAAGATTTATTATTATAATTATTATTATTATTGAAATATGCCAGCGCGAAGTCCAGTGGTCCTTCCATAACTCTGCAGTAAACACTAGTTTATTGATTGATTGAGCTCTATTTTGCCGGTTGAGATTTGAGACAGATGTCAATCGGCCACTTGCGCAAATAGGGCGAACATCTGTTGCTCTTCTAAATATCGCGCTTCGAACCTACTTCAAGAAGTCCGACGCCTTTATTGTTTCCATTTCAGCAGTGTGATTGCCAATATGATCCGTTCGATTACAGTACGTGTAGTTCAAATTCTGCTACAACAAAATAAAATAATATATGTTTTTTTTTTTTTCAAATATCGTATGGCGACGATTTGCGCCCGTATAGCCGGCGACATAAAACTTACGCAAATTTCAATAGAAAACTTTTGCACTTAAAGTGGAAAGCTCAAGATTACTGTTTTAGACAGAG
>JAZHYW010037091.1:0-10609 GCA_037355805.1 Ixodes ricinus
TGGGTGTATATTTGGGAAGTCAAATCTAATGCTATCAAATATAGTACTACAATCTCATTTTCTTTATGAGACCGTGTAGTGTTACGCATGTGTTGATAAAATTGTTTCTCTCAGTCAGATATGTATTTTAGTTAGCTTTCTACATAAACAAGTAGAGTCATGTGTCTTTAATATAGACCCCAATAATATGAATACCCCACTATGTGGACACCGTTTTTCAGGGACAAACTCGAAAAATACATGCATTTTTATCTCGTTATTTTGGAGAACTCGCATTATGGACGATTGTTTGGGGGAGCAGAGGTGTCGAAACGTCACTGATTGGAGGGGTGTGCTGGTGTATATTTGACTTTTTAGGGTTTGATGTTGTTTTTGTTTTGTTTTTTTCTTGCTGTTTTTCCGCCAAGGTGTGAATGGGAACTGGGGACTTGTCAAGCTGCAGCAGCGGCTGCTTGCCCTTTTGTCCACCGTTTATCGTTTTGGAATGAAAATAGGAAAATAAAAGCTTATTGTGATTATTATTTCCCTAACGACAGGATGTGCCATGAAACTACAGAAGAGCAGGCAAACCTCTAAGGGACGCACTTTGAGTCTGTCTTGACTTTCAAGCACCCTACCTCCCCCCCCCTGTTCACTTTGCATAAGCTTCAGGATGAGAAAATGTCTAAGCAAACTGTCCCCGCACTAATGGCATCCATAATAATATAGCGTGCCATCCATCCCTCGACATTCGAACTCGTTCAATACTTACTCAGTTGAGTTTAATCGGAGGGTCAGTTTCCGTCATCTTGGATGGACGTTATTGTAATGAATTGTTATTCCTTTGCTAAAGACAGATCCTGCTAGTGCCTGCAGTTACACACCGATGGCACTCAGGAGTTATTTCTCAAAACCTCTTGAGAGGATGACTTAATAACGACTGATGTTTCACTTAGAATCAAACTGACTTCTGGGTAAGTTTCAGTTCGGTTTCTACAAAGCTCATGCACGGTTGATCACCTGGTTTGATTTGAGAGTGCTGTTCGGAAGGATATTAGAGCGCAACTTTTTAGGCGCCAGTTTCCGGCTTGCGCGCCCTCGCCGTCGCCGTTGGCGTCTGCGTTACCGCAAGCATTGCATTATGGGAATAATGCAAGCGGGCGTAACCACTTGATGCATTACGGGAAAAGTTTCCTGCTAAATTTAGTGGTAAAGGTTTCGCAAAGTTTCAACACTAAATTTATCGGAAAAATGTCTTCGCTGAATTGAGCGTAAACGTTTCCCGCTATATCTTGCGGAGCGAATTCGCCGCTCGAATTTCGCGGTAAAATTTTCCCCTACATTTAGCGGAAGAGTTTTCCGCTACATTAAGAGGAAACATTTCCTCATTAGATCTAGCGGAAAAATTTCCGGGCTAAATTTAGCGTAAAAAATTCCACACGCAATGTAGCGGAAAAAATTCCCTGCTCGATTCAGCGGAAAATTTTAAACGCTAAAATTTACGGAAATATTGCCACGCGCGTCCGCGAGGAAGCGCGTGCGTGGCCGACTGGTTACCGCGCTTGACTTTCGTGCGGAGGCCCAGTGTTCGATGCCTGGGAGTTCCGACGTATTATATTTATTCTTTCAGTTTAATGTTCTGGTGGATTCGAGAACATTGTCGTTTATTCGAGGTCCGAATGTTCTATGCGTCGACCCTTCTACGCGATTATTCCAGAACCCCACGCATGTACTACATAAGGGGCTTCGCGTGGCGAGTGGCAGTCAGTTTTCGCCCCGCCGTTCGACTCGCTGTTACGTCGACTCTGCTGTTACGCCGACTTCGACGCCCGCGACGCTCTTCTGCTATCTTCTGTTTCCTTTATTTTGGGCACAAGTTCGCCCCATTAAACATTTCAGTTACTTCAGGTATTCCTTGTTTGTGACATCGTCGTTCGTGACAATATCTTCCTTCTAATTTAGCGGGAAATTTCCCGCTAAATAAGAGGTAAGCGGAAGAGGAGGAGGAGGCTACCGAAGGGGAGGAGGGCGTACCCTCTTCTCCGCACCCTCCCTCCTCTCAAGAGCTGCGCTCTTACTCGGCACTAAAGATAATTGTAAACATCTTTCGTTTTTTTAAATCGTGAGCATTGTCTTTCGGTGCTTTTTTATTTAGATATAGGTCTGAGGGATGTGTTTAGCTTTGGTATTCGAGGCCCAGTGCTAAGCGTTATCAAGAGTTACTTAAAACACTTAATTTTTACGTTAGTTTGGGGACAACCATTTCCAAGCTATTCTTTTAAGAAAATGGAGTGACTCAGGAAGGTGTTTCGAGTGTAAATATTTGGATTATGAAGATTAATTCGATTGCTCCTGCCATACATTCTTCCGTGCAGTGTTTCATGTACGACAGTGACGTCCAGATATATGTTTCGTCACAGTTCTGTCAATATGCGAATGTCGGGTCTAACTTGCAGTCAACAGTTTACAAAAACGGGCTAAATCAAAAGGTTTCAAACTATGCCCTAAAACAGCCTCTGTATGTCTCTCTCGATGGTTTGAAAATCTGGAAGACCTCTTTTAAATATGTATGAAATACCAAAAGCTGCAAGAATGGAACTAAATATTCTGAGGATCATATTTGAATCCAAATTGACTTTTCTTCCGCATATTAGGAGCTTAAAACTTAATGGCACAAATGAGTGAATATACCAAAGGTCTTCCCACGTGTACAATGTGGATCCGATGTACTATTCGTGTTGCGCATTTATAGTGCAGCAGTTCTTTCCAGGCTAGATTTTTATGGCGTTATGTATGGCTCTGCCCGATCATCAGTCCGGAAGATGCCGGACCCCATACCCCCTCTCAGGGACTGTGATTGGCTACCGCGCGTTTCGAACCTCCCTGGTATTTAGTCTGTATGCAGAGGACAATGAACCATACCGTGATATTAGGATGTTAACTCAGGTGTCTTTTTTTTATTCTATCCGAGTTCTCTCTGCCCTTCAACACCCTACTCGTGACAACATTTAATATATCACGTTCAAGAGAATGACCTATTTATTGCTCTTCTTCTAGAATGAGGATTATGAATTCAGCGCATTCAGCAGAGATATATTGAAAGCATCCAGGGTTCCAGTGTTGGTCTGGCATATCTCCTTGGGATCATCATCCCATTAGCTGCGATTTAGTATGGACCAAGATTTCTGAGATAGAAACTTCGAATGATGAGGAAACGTAAGGTAGGTGCTCTGCTACTATACTACGAGCAGAGCTCAATGGTCTACTATTAGCTGTTGAGCATATAATAAAACGGCTTTACCGCTGAGTCATTTACAAGGATTCTTAGAGCTCTTTAAGAGCACTTGCTTCCCTGAAACGCGGTAGAAAACCAGTTGTTCTTAAATTACAAAATAATATGTTTTATGTTGTTCTTTTTTTTGCAAAATATAATTCAGGCATATCTTCCTTGGATACCAAGACATGTCAGCATCAGGAAACTAATAGGTCAAATGTGTAGCGAGCTTTGCTTGTGAGAAAAACAAGACATCCACGAAATTTCCCCCAAATCCTACTATACGTCGTTGAAGCGTTATATTCGATAACGGTGGCAAAATGACTCGTGTAATGAGACACACAACAAATTACGTGTTGTAAAACTATTTCTAAGCAAATAAAATTTGCCAGTCATTGGGAGCGTTTCTTATGACGTGATCCTATGTTGGCTACAGATCGGTCATGCATGTCTAACACATAGACACCTTTTGCGTGGAGAGGAAGCACCGAAATATGAAGGCTGCAACGTTTCGCTAACCATCACACACACGTTCTTTGAGTGCTCAAAGTGAGATCAAGGACGTTTTAAACCTTTCTTCGCAATTATCCAAAGAACATACGCCAATGCACTCATAATTTTACTTGGCAATGATCCGTTGATTCCGCAAACTCTGCGCGTGTTTAGATTCATGGCGAAACCTGCCCTGTGAAGTTCGTCATTCTGCAAGACTGTTCGAGGGACGTCATTCTCGGAATGGACTTCTTGTGTGAATACGGCGCCATCATCGACCTTGCGGAGAACAAGCTGACGCTTCGGAAACCTGTCCCATCGGCGGAAAATCCCAAAGCGACGTTAGCTGCAGTGCGAGTCCTTGCCAGCCACGTAAACCTGCCGCCGCTGTCGAGTGTCTTTGTGCCCGTCGGGACCGAAGAAGCCACCTGCGGTGTAGCACTGTTGGAAGGAAGCGTCCAACTTCTCGTTGGACGAGGGATTGGCATTGCAAGAGGCGTAACCGAGCTCCAGGACGGGCGTACCGTAGCCCTTGTCACCAACTTCCGGCAAGAGTCGCAGCACCTTACAAAGGGTACAGCTGTGGGCTACGTCGAGGAAATTCCGGACTCAGCCGCGATCGCCGTGATCTCAGAAGACGCCTCTCCGACGCAGAACAAGAGAATCACGCCATCAGAGCTCGACATCGACCCGTCCCTCCCAGCCCCACAACGGCGACAACTCAGTGACCTTCTGGCCGAGTTCAGTGAGTGCTTCTCCACGTCGTCGAAGGTGCGCCAAACGACGGTTGCGAAACATCGAATAATTACTGATGACGACGCACTCCCTGTGCATCGGCCGCCATACAGGGTCTCCGTGAAAGAAAGGGAAGCCATCCAGAAGCAAGTTCAGGAAATGCTTAATGACGACATCGTCCAGCCCTCAAACAGTCCGTGGGCTTCCCCAGTAGTCCTGGTAAAGAAGAAAGACGGAACCTTGAGGTTCTGCGTGGACTATCGCCGGCTGAACGCAGTAACAAAAAAGGACGTCTATCCGCTGCCCCGCATCGACGACACCCTGGACCGGCTGCGCCACGCCCGATACTTTTCGTCGATGGACTTGAAGAGCGGGTACTGGCAGATTGAGGTCGACGAACGAGATCGTGAGAAGACGGCCTTCGTCACGCCGGACGGACTGTATGAATTTAAAGTAATGCCGTTCGGGCTGTGCACAGCGCCGGCAACCTTCCAGCGCGTTATGGACACCGTCCTTTCCGGCTTGAAATGGCAAAGCTGTCTCGTCTACCTCGACGACGTTGTGGTGTTCGCAAGCGAATTCGACGAGCACCTGAGACGACTGCGAGCCGTGCTACGGGCCTTCAAGGCTGCTGGGCTGACACTCAAGCCTTCCAAGTGTCGGTTCGCCTATGGTGAGCTGAAATTCTTGGGCCACGTCGTGAGTGCTCAAGGTGTAAGCCCTGATCCTGCAAAGACGTCCGCTGTCGCCGAATTCCCGAAGCCATCAGACAAGAAGGCCGTTCGAAGATTCCTTGGGCTGTGCGCCTATTACAGACGTTTCGTTCGTGACTTTGCACAAATTTCTGCACCGCTGACGCATCTGACGAAGGACGACGTGCAGTTCGAGTGGGGAGAGGAGCAAGAACAAGCGTTCGACGAACTCAAGCGAAGGCTCCAGTCGCCCCCTATCCTCGGGCATTTTGATCAGTCGGCGGAGACTGAAATCCACACGGACGCCAGCAATACCGGTCTCGGTGCGGTACTCGTTCAGCGACAAGAAGGGGCAGAGAGAGTAATCGCTTACGCAAGCCGGGCGCTGTCTAAGGCAGAACAAAATTATTCAACGACCGACAAAGAATGTCTTGCTGTCGTCTGGGCGATAACCAAGTTCCGTCCGTACTTGTACGGGATCCCGTTCCGCGTGGTCACAGACCACCACGCCCTCTGCTGGCTCGCAAACCTCAAGGATCCGTCAGGACGCCTCGCCCGCTGGAGTCTTCGACTGCAAGAATTCGACGTAACCATTGTGCATAAGTCCGGCCGCAAGCATAATGACGCTGACTGTTTGTCTAGGGCTCCAGTCGAACCTCCCATTGCCGGCGTCGACGACGATGACGACGAATGTTTCCTAGGTGCCGTAGACACCGACGACATGGCAGGGCTCCAACGAGACGATCCTGAGCTGCGCGCCCTGATTGAGCATCTAGAAGGACGAGGAAGTACCGTTCCTCGTGTCTTTTCACGAGCCCTGCCGACCTTCACTATTCGACGAGGTGTGCTTTATAAGAAGAATTTCGGAACCAGTAATTCGCCGTGGCTTCTGGTAGTCCCTATCAGCCTTCGAGAAGAGATTTTTCAAGCCTGCCACGACGACCCGACTTCAGGACACCTCGGTTACAGCCGGACACTAGCCCGAATACGTGAAAAATACTACTGGCCCAAGCTTCCGAAGACCGTCCATCTCTACACACGATCGTGCCATGAGTGCCAGCGACGCAAGAAACCGCCGTCAAAGCCAGCAGGTCTCCTTCAGCCGATTACCCCGCCAACCAAGCCCTTCCAGCAAATTGGAATGGATTTGCTGGGTCCTTTTCCACCGTCGACGATGGGGAACCGCTGGATAATCGTCGCCACAGATTATCTTACTCGTTACGCCGAGACGAAAGCCCTTCCGTCGGGGACTGCTGTCGAAGTCGCCAAGTTCTTCATCGAGTCCATCGTCCTCCGGCATGGCGCCCCCGAAGTCCTGATCACAGACCGAGGGTCATCGTTCATGGCACAGTTGACCCAAGAGATCCTTCGTCTAAGCCACACGGACCACCGTCGAACAACTGCATACCATCCGCAGACCAACGGGTTGACGGAGCGGCTCAACAAAACAATCGCCGACATGGTCTCTATGTACGTCGACGTGGAGCACAAGACCTGGGACGAAGTGCTGCCCTACGTCACGTTTGCCTACAACACAGCAGTGCAAGAGACCACAGGAGTGACGCCCTTCCAGCTGGTGTATGGCCGGACGGTGACGACTATGCTAGACTCCATGTTGCCGCACGAGCCAGTCGACGACGGGAGCGATGACGCCCAGGTGGTTGCTCAACGGGCAGAAGAGGTCCGCCAGCTAGCCAGACTACGGATTCAAGACCAGCAACATGTCGACGCCGGCCGCTACAATCTTCGCCGGCGTGACGCCCACTTTCAACCCGGAGACCGGGTATGGGTGTGGACACCAATACGGCGCCGCGGTCTCAGCGAGAAGCTTCTCAAGCGCTACTTTGGACCCTACAAGGTTCTTCGCCGTCTCGGGGACTTAAACTACGAGGTGCTTCCCGACGGAACTCGACCATCAAGACGACGTCAACCGCGACCCGAAGTAGTCCACGTCGTGCGCCTCAAGCCGTATTACGAACGATAGAACTTTGGACTCTCGTCAAACTGTGAACTGTGTGCTCGCGATTCTGCTGTCCTTTTGTTGTGGATTTGTGTTTTCGGTTTGTGCTGCATCGGGACGATGCGCTTGTTAAAAGGGGGGATAATGCCGCGCGCAGGGTCACAGACTTCTAGAAGGTTCTCGTTTATTCTTGCTCCGGACATAACTTCTATCGTTTATTCCTGCTTTTGTTGTTCTAGAAAGTGCGTGTTCATTCTCGCCCCGAGCGCGCGACGCTCGAGCCTTCTCCGCCGAATCTTCGAGATAGTGACTCACTCTAGATAAGAGGCCGCCCGCGACCTTGTCGAGTCAGTTTCGCCTCAGCGTTCGATTCTGCTGCTTCGCCGACTTCGACGCCCGCGACGCTCTGTTGTTATCTTTCTTTTTCCTTTTATTTTTGGGCACAAGTTCGAGCCCATTAAACGTTTCAGTTTCTTCAGTAATCATCGCCCCATTAATCGTCATTCGCGACACTATTAGAAAACAGTAAGCCAAGATGAAAACACAGTAATTAAATTTACACACGAAAAACAACGAATGGTATGACTTTGGGAAAATCGTTACAGCAATGCACGTTCGACAGATTGTTCTCGCAATGTCGGCCACTGCTTCAATGCTGCTCGCTAAAGGAAGCCCGAAAGTTTACAGTAACAACTTATCGCTTTCTTGTTTCGGGGCGTTGGGTCTTGCGAGGTGTAGTGCGCTGGAGCCGCGACAAAGCACGTACCGGAAAGCCCCAGGGTTCAGCTTGAAGCCGGTGGATCGGAGGTGGCGTTGGCACGGCGTCGGCGTCTGGGGTGGGGTGTTGGAATAGACGGGACCACTGTGGTCTTGAGGTGTGCCCCGCAACACGTGCACCTGCTTTCAACTGGGGTGAAGGGTTCGCGGAAGCCGGGGGTCAGGCCAGGTGGAAGCCTTGAAGAACCCGGGTCTCGACGCCCGGTGGTTCCCTTCCAAACACTGGTCTGCCCGCTCGAACACACTCTATTTTCTGTACTCCGCCTTCCTTCCCTTTTTCTTTCTTGTTGCAGGGCGCGTGGCACGCGCCACGAAGATGACGCGCGCGACATACAGCTCGTCGCGAGCACAACGCGGCGTGAAGATGACCCGGCAAGCGCACATACACACCGTCGAAATTCGCGCACGTTACACAATCATTGTAGACCGTTACGTACCTGCCTGCGAGATCTCCCTAGGCACCTCTCTCGAAACTGCCGCTGTGAGGTGCTACAAGATCGCCTCAATAATATCGGCCTCATTTGCATCCCTCCGTCAGCTTCCTTGAAACTTCCCACCTGGAAAACTTGGCTCACGAGCTGCCTGAACCTTACATTTTATTGGGCGACTTTAATGCACGTAACCCACTATGTTGCAGTGAACGGACACAGACCCGGAGTTCTATTGTGGCACAGCTTCTTTCTCGTCGATAAGTGTGTGTCCTAAGTGCAGGAGCGCAACACATTTTGGCTCTCCAAACAGCTCTTTCTCTCGCCTTCACCTTGCCATTTGTTCTTCCGCATTTTGAGACATTTTACTTGGAATTTAGCGAATAATTCCTCTAGAGCGGCCACTTCCCAGTGTACCTCTGCTACACTAGAAGTCCTACCTAGGCGTTCCTGTTGTCCTTCCGGTTACAAAATGTCTTCAGAACATTGAGATCTTTTCCAGTCGAACATTTTTTTCCCTTAAAATTTCCCCAAGCGGTCTTTGTGGACGATGCGAATGCGCCTATAAATTCAACAATTATTGATTCAGCTTGTTTTTCTATCCCACAGGCATCAGGCAACCTGCCGAGGCACCTAATTGTATGGTGAGATGATGGGTGTTGAGGATTCTGAAACGTCAAAACTGTTTTTAGGGAAATTTAGAATGTACCCCACTTTAAAAAACCTTTCTTGCATTTAAACAGCTGCGTGAAAAAGCCCGTTACATTAGAAAACAAGTGAAAATGAGATACTTCTGCTGCTATGCTTCGTCAATCAATAGTTTCACACCAGCTAAGGTAGCCAAGGTAGTGTGTGGGAGAGTAAGACAGTGATTACAGACCATTTTATATTCTCTTGCTGCGATTCGAACACAGAGATTAATATTCGGGGTCGCACAAACAGGCGAATGCACTCGATAGGTTCTTTGCTCGAGTTTGCAGCTCCCAAAATTACATTCAGAAGTCGAAAGCGGAAAGTCCCCGATTTGTTGGTCCACTGGCCGGAATTAGGATTAGAATCTTCCTTTTACTGCTGGTGAGTTACGTCATGCCCTGGCTTTAGTTAAACCCCAATCACTTGGAGCAGACAATATCCATTATGCTATGGTTGCTCACTTGCCTAATAAATTTATTTTCATTCTTCTTCAGGTATTTGCCTCGTCATAAATAAAAAGCCAATTTCGGCTTAGTTGGAAAAAAGCGGCTGTGCTTCCAATCTTCAAACAGAGAAAATACACTAGTGAAGCTACCAGCTACGAGGCACATTGCTCTGGCCATTTTCTTGGTCAAAACGTTTTAACGGATGGGGAATAATAGAATATTATACATCTTGGAAAACATGTTATTTAAATAAATTTCATTGCGTTTTCCGCTAGTCTCAATGGACCATATACCATCCTGTATGTTTTAAAACCATTGCTCCTGAAGTATTCGTAAAAGTACAGTTGTCCTTCCGTATTTTTCGAATTTAAAAAAAAGCTACCTATGACACGGCTTGGCGATATCGCATCCATCGGGACATCATTACCATGGGCATCGGTGGTAGATTGTTCGCTGGCATCACGAACTTTTTATGGGATCGCACTTTTCACATACAAATCGAAACAACCCTATCTGAAGATTTTCCCAGGAGATTGGTGTTCAGCAGGGACGTGTGCTGAGTGTTATTCTGGTCTTGAAAAATCAACTCTATATCTTTTGTTATTCCACTTTCGATTTCTCAATCCATCTATGTTGACGATGTTTACATTTTGTTTCATCGTGTACGCTAGCTAGCATTGAGCTCAAGTTGCAACTGACTATCAACGAGGTAAGCTAATGGGTTGATAAAACAGTTTCAAGTTTTCTTCTGCATTTCATCACTACACATCAAGGGTACACTACGGTGCCTCAATGTCCTTCTCTTTTAGGGTGATGCTACCCTTTGTATTACCCGATGCCGACAGCACTCGCTCGAAGAGAAAATACAAAGAAATAAACGAAAACGTAATGTCGCAATAGCACAGTCAGCACCACAAACACGTGCAGGGACACGCGTTTTCACGCGCTTCAGAGCAATAGAAGAAAAATAAACGTGTGGGACAAAATGGCCAAATGTCTCCACCCTAAGCAGAGCGAACATAAAGATACCCCAGGGTAAACCAGGCACCATGACAGAACAGCACACGACAAAACAGCACGCGACAAAACAGCACGGTCAAAACAGCACGCGTCAAAGCAGCACAGCGTCAAAA
>JAZHYW010037092.1:0-17269 GCA_037355805.1 Ixodes ricinus
ATAACCTGTTCGTTCTGACGCAACTCATTGAGATTGCCAGAAAAGAGGGAAGAGATTTTATATGCTGCTTTTTGGATGTAGCGAAAGCGTATGATAGTGTACCTCACGGGTCCCTCAACCAATGCCTCATAAGACTAGATATGCCCAGCCAATGGACGAACTTAATACGACGGATTGTGACGGAGGAGCTAGCCACGGCTGAGTTCGGAGGCGTGATGTCCAAAAGGGTTGAAGTGAAAAGGGGCCTGAAGCAGGGCTGCCCTCTCTCGCCCCTCTTGGTATATGTTGTATACGGGCAAGTTAGAACGACATCTCCTGAAGTCAGGGCTCGGTTTTTCACTCACACGCGTAGAAGAGGGTTGTGAAACGTGACTGGACATTGCCGGGCCTCGCATACGCTGATGACCTCGTACTCATGGCGGGGGACATGGAAACACTTCAAAAGTTGGTAGACGTCTGTGAAGAAGAAGTGGCACTACTGGGACTTAAATTCAACGTTTTAAAATCAGCAGTAGTGCAGTTCTCTGGGTACTGCACAGGAAGCAAAGTGTTGAGACTGCAACAGGAAGCTGTCGCGGTGTCGAATCAGTACAGATATCTGGGAGTGACACTGACGAACGCGCCCGACTACTGTGACAAATATCAAGCACATATTCGACAGACGGCACAAAGAGGGCAAAACATCTTACGTCGGCGAATCCTGCGGAGCGGCAATAGATACCTGATGGTGAGGGAACTATGGAAGGCTGTGCACGTACCTGGAATTACGATTCAGCCAATGAAATGATTTGTGTCATGGCTGACACACGAGCCTGGCCTGAGAGCGCAGGCAGAGGGATGTCGGCCGTCAGGCACTCGGTTGCCATGGACGAGTGGCGATTGAGGCGATTCAGGGAGACCTGGGGTGGTCGACGTTCGAGGCAAGGGAGGCAGCCAGCAAGCTTTTGCTATCAAGGACGGCTCCTCCACATGAATAAAAGTCGATGGGCCAGACGGATATTTGACCATCGTGTCTCCTGATGCCTCAGCAGACACGGTGGATGAAGCGCGTCTACCAGCTCCGCAAGAACAACGGTTTTTTCACCGACCCAGTTCAGGAAGATTCGGAGGGTAAGTGGGCAAGGGAGGTGAGAGGGCGCGGTAAGAGATGCGGAGACGGCACACTGGATGGAGGAGGCAGGAAAGAAGTCGACTCTAGACGTATACAGGGCCCACAAGCATAATATCAGAGCTGAGGAATTCCTATGACAACAGCCTGGGCAGCCGCCTCCTGTTTGAGGCGCGAGCAGGAGCGCTACGGACACTGGCATATCGACAGCGGTTCGACCCGACGATAATGACCATACAGTGCAGGCTCTGCGATCAAGAAGCAGAAACAATCGAACACCTGGTCCTCCGCTGCCCGGGCCTGACGCCAAAATGGGAGCTAGCCGACACCCAAGCCGACCAAGCATCGAGCCACTGCAGTGGACGGCAGGTGACGCCACCGGCGAGTGTGCATGGAGGCTGTGGAGCCACAGCCACTACAGCTCCACAGCCTGCACAAGCGCCGCCACTAGCGGAAGCACTGGGATTTCGAGAGGCGGCCGACTCCGGAGCACACCCCGCGGAAAGATGGGTGGTCCGAAAACAAAACAGCGGCTGACGAATTGGTGGAAAAAAGATAATAATGTGACGGGCTACACAAAGGAGCCCACCGGCTTGGACACGATTACTACGTGACCCCCCGTTCCAAAGGGGAAAGCTACATACATCATCATCATCATCATCATCAGACCTGTACACCAGCGCAATAAATCGTGTGTGGTGGCGCTTCGATACAGTGGGGTATTTTTCTATATCCTGAAATTGACACCCCTGGTCGTTTGCTTGTTTTCCCTGTCCGAGCTTTCTGTGGAACGCGCACGGCTGCGCCAGTTCTCGTGCAAGGGAGCCAGTTGCCTACGCACCGAACTCACGTCTCCAGCAGATGTGGTCAGAACAAAAAGAGCAAATTGTTCTGAGCTAATGGCGAGACACACACACGGTAAAACAACCGACGCGTGCAAAAATATAATATTGCTTGGGCGTAGTTAATACACCGGGCATTTCGGAGGCCAATTCCACATATTTCAATGTGATCAACTTTTCATGACGGGCCGGCCCTTTTGTCGTACATCTGTTTGTCTCTTTATGGATTTCCAAAAAACGTGATGACGTCATAAATTCTTAATTTTTTTGGTCAGGTGTCTTATTTTGGAAACTTGATGTTTATTTTGCCCAAAACCATATGAGATTAAAAAACAAACAAAAAATGACACTCAGGTGTAAATATTGAGTTTGGTAAACTCAAAGTAGCACTGGTGCGGGAGTCTTACGCTTAATAAAGTAATGCCAAGGTTAAAAATTCGCTCTGAGCATTAAATGATGAGAATTAATTTTAATACGAGTACAGTGATTTATTCAGTGACTGGCCAGCCAAAGATTCTGGGTCTGTGGATAGCTTTTGCATAGAGTTTAAGCAATGTAACAGTCTTAATTTTGTGATTTTTGCGCGCAAGCAGTGATGTGCAAAAATTAAAAAAAATATGCAAAGGGTGGAGAGTGTCGTTATATAAAATATGGTGTAAGTGTGAACATCGCACGCTGATTAAGACTGAAACAGAGCTAAACTTTACACTATAGCTTTGAGCGTATCGAAAGTTAAGGGTGCATCGAAAACTAATTTGTACACTATACTGCATAATCAAAAATGTAGACAAAAAAACAAAAAACACGCGAACGCGCGAACACTTTCATAAAATGTCACGGCGCATTCAAAATTAGTCGTTAGTTTATCAGAGAGCAGGAGTTTCGTACGGCAACTATTGTTACCCATTGTGTATTATAAATAGACCATTTGCTGTCTTACCCAAGCATCAAGGAGAATGCAGGGATTGGTGTTCCACGCGCCACACGCGCACGCCTTTCCTGTATAAAAGATTCGAAGTAAATAACCAAAAGAAAGCATTGACGAACGCGCGTGCAAGATGCCATTTGTTTTATGTTTTTGCTTTAGAAAATTTACTACTGCTGAGGCCAGCACGTGCGGCGCGTGGAACACCAATCCCTGCATTCTCCTTGATGCTTGGGTAAGACAGCAATAGGTCTAATCGTTAGCTCGGGGTCTTTAACGCGCATCGCGCAGTAGTGATACACGATCGCACGCCGGTACGATGCATGGGCGATTGAACCCAGAGTCCCTGCAGGTTCTGCAGCGTGAGCTCCGTGCTTTGAAGGGAAGCTGCGCTCGCGCATTTCTCCATGTGCTCTGATCTGCGGTGCGCCGACATACTCGGCCAATGATCCCCCACCGCACTTGGTTTAGCCTAGAGCCACCAAAATGAGATACGCTTGGAGTATCGGCACTCTTTTCCTCGATATTGCTGTGGACGCCGCCATCTTTGTGCTTAGTACAAAGCAGACGCAACTACCGATCGTCATGATTCAATAGTGTGACCTCCCCAACATTAGTTTCGGTGTTGGGAAGCTCATGTAATATATTGGTTTGCTTTGTCGCGAACTGTTTAAACATTTGTGGAGGACGGAAAAGCGTTTCCTGTGATTTCAGATACAGCTTCAGATAACTGACAACCATGAATTTAAGCACCAATTTCTGTAAGTGTCATTACTCTGAAGCTTAGCTTACTTAGGGGTTCTAGTTTAGCCCGACCGCATGGGCACAGAAAGAGAACGACCTGCATGACCTCGCGCTCTTGGCGCTACTTCAGTGGCTTTACCAGCCCGTAGCGTTGGCTACGTTTTGATCTAAGGTAAAGCTAAGCAAATATTCAGATCTCAGGTTTTACAAGCCAACCCAACAAAAGTTATCTTGCACGCCCCAGCCAAAAAACATAAAAAAAATCGCGTGTTTATTTTGACCGATTCGAGATCATTTGACGTGCAACTGAAATTGCAGATTGATCTCCGTCAGATTCTGGGCACTTCGGTCGGTATTCAATTCCGACAAATAGGGATTCACAGGCCAGCGCGCTGGCTCAAAGCCACTGTTACGTTTTAATGTTTTGTGTTTCGTTTTAATATCATTGCCATGTAAAAGCCACAAAGGTGGCTGTGAAACAAAATATACTCGAACCATTCAGACAAGCACAGTTCGATTGCGAAAATGATTTCTGCAATCGATAAAAACACATTCAATTGTTTTTGCATACGTTGCGGAATCCCAACTGGGGGATCACTTTCATGGCGCCCATTTCATTTGGATCGCGTTAGGCATGTATACGGACGCACAGTAGAACCCGCGCAAAAGCAGCTGTGGTGTACCCGCAGCCTTGCGCTTGTTCTTCTGAGATCTCTGGCTCGCACACTGCGTGCATCCAGGCATCTGACACCCTAACATATGGCGGTTTTTCTGTTTTTCACGTGGCGTTCCCAGTGGCACACGACGGCAAATGCACATCAAGCTATTCTTGAATACATGTCGCCATCTGTATTTTATATTAAGAAACTGCAACTTGCCGTAACTGAATGGGGAAAGTTTGAGGTCTAATAACATTCTTCACGTGTAATATATCGATATGGAATCTCTGGAAAATCTAATATCGAAGGATGCTTCGTAATTTATTTTTCTTGTAATTTTGAATAGTTTACGTGATTCCGTTTTTTTAACACAATAAAGTAATACCATTGTAAACTTAATTTTTTTAATTTTAAAATATACATTATTTGTACAGTTCGTTGATTACTTTTTTAATTCATTAAATTAAACATACAATTTACGCAAATTATCGTAAACGATAGAACGTTATAACTAGAGAAATAACTTTTTTTCAATATCAGAGACTGTGGTCTTTTAAAA
This sequence comes from Ixodes ricinus, assembly GCA_037355805.1. NCBI lineage: Eukaryota > Metazoa > Arthropoda > Arachnida > Ixodida > Ixodidae > Ixodes > Ixodes ricinus. The sequence goes on from JAZHYW010037092.1 coordinate 4,838, forward strand.
GCTAAGTAATAAACTAACAACTCGAATTAGTTGTAATGTTGAGATATTAAAATATAGCTAAAAACCAGTTCTTTAATTTTACATTAACTTCATGGCTGTAGGATACATAGAAATAAGTTATAACCCGTCAAAAGAGGATCAACACGTAATGCATGGTGGGGTTGCACCTTAAAAGAAAGAAACGGCGAGCTGCCGCTTACCCAAATGCGCAACGAAATTTGGCCCTGCCTGGTGGTCGATACGGGAAACAGAGGAAATGAGAGTAAACGCACGCTGTTGGAGTTACAAATACTGACTGCCTAATGTTCGACTCGTAGACGGTAATGGTTATTGCTATGCGCTGGTCGAAGTTATTGAAGTCAGCACTTTCATTGGCACGAGGAGAATCATCTCACCAAGGACGAAAGGCATGATGCTGATGGCGAGCACCACGAGACCCACGAAGACCCTGCTTACGACGAAGTGCACGAAGCCCGCCGTGAAGTAAGTGTACAGGCCAGCCGCTCCGCACAGCACGTTCACCCCGATCATCACGGGAACCCGTCCGACCCTGCACGAAACGGTTAACGCCGCTTATTCCGCGCCAACCGAAGGAATTCGACTGGTTGATTCGAACGATGATACCGCGTGACCTGCGCAGTTTTCGACTCGGGCGTTTTCCTCCACTGGCACGTATCCTTCACACGTGGAGTTTTCAAGCTTAGCAAAGCTTCACTCCCATTCACGCCACACACAAAAAAAAAAAAAAAGGTGTGAGAGTTTACTTTCCGGCAGTACACGAATACCGCCGATCACGGCCAACAACGGAAGTATCCCAGTGAATGACAAAACCTAAAATAAGATTCGACCTAAACAAAAGAAACTAAAAAAACGCCATTTGCGCAGGGTCAACAAGCGGGCAAGTGCAACGTCATGCTCGTTGTCCCGGAAAGTGAACTCACAAAGCTTTTTTTAGAGTACACACGTGCTTCAGGGAGCCTGTCTTTGACGATGCGAGGTTGTCGTGTCATTGGTCGATCAAAAAATTATTACCGCATTTTGATATAGATAGCCCGCGCCTGTTCGCCGCGGCGTGGAGCACGGGGTAGCCAATCATGGCAAAGGAGGAGACTACAGCAAATGATCGCGGCAGACGAAAAGATGCGATCACCACAACATGCACTGAAACATTCTGTACGGACATTAATATTCTAGAAATAAGCGCCATTCAACTTCAACCAGAAACTGGCGGATAAAAGAAACACACACACACACACCACACACCCTAGACACACACACACACAACACACACATACACACACGCGCACGCACACACTCTCTCTCTTTCTTTCACACACACGCACACACACACCACGTTTAAAACGGTGTGTGCGTTTGTCCGTTTTTTTGTTGTTTTGTCTCAGTTTTGGAATGAAGCATGGATATCATTCACCAGTTGCCCACGTTTACTCTTTCACAACTACCATTCCTTTCTTGTTTTATAGGTATAGTTAAAAAATAACTTGTTAGAAAAAGCGGTACCAAGGACACATATCGAGCAATTGCCAATCACAGAAAGATGCCAAGAGAAAGCAAGAATGTTTATAAGCACCTGTCGCTGAGGTTCCCGCAGATCAACACTCCAACGGCTGTAGCTACCCAGAACGCAGTGTTGGACACGTACGCCTTCCAGGCATGCTCGCACACCCAGTCCATCTGCGGGCGGTATGGGAAGAGAAAGTTACTGAGGTGGAGTCACCGTGAAGACCACCTGCTCTCGTATACCATGAGGAATAAATACCTTGTCTGGTGCTCCCTCTGCACGAACGTTCGTGCAGTCGAAGCGGTACCAAATGTATTCGCAACTTTCACGGCCCACCGGGGCCTACTAGTGGCTGTCACCTGGATGATCGTCGTAGACCAGCAGTATACGGGGTTGGGGCTGCGACGCGTAATTCTACATTTGGTAAATACGAGCGTCATAAGAGCCTTACCTCCATGTCAGAAAGGTGTAAGCAAGCACCTTTAGTACGAAGACGATCATCCGGGAGCTGGGAAGCGCGATTCACGCACCGCGGTATCACCATCTCTAAAGTTCCCACCCTGTAGCCTTTGCGGTTATGCACCTTTCAAATGCGCACAAAATCGCAACCCGGCGTACGATCATCCCAGTCCAGCATGCACATGTTCGTCGCTTTGGAACTTGACTAATGCACGCGGTACAAACGCTGAAAATAACACCGGCCAAAAAGCCGTTTTCCGAAAGCTTGGCTCTGGAGATCGGACGCTGGGCTGTGGGTTTGTAAACAGAGGGTGTGTTGTCACTGAAAGGATGAGAACGGCGGGGAGGTCTTTCAGTTGACCCACCTTCATCGCTAGCCCTTCGACAACGTTTCGGCATCTCGTGTGCTTCAAGCGTGCACGCGCAGCCAGAGCACGACGGAAGGCAGCGAGCGCGTGCTGGAGGCAAGACATTTGAAAGAACGCCCTGCCGTTTTCATCCTGTCAGTGAATAGATGACGCATGTATTAGTTCGAGCGAGGTGCCGGTGATAAACGACAAAAATGACCACGGTCAACTGCTGCCCTCGGTGGTGCAGACCTCGAAGAGTTCGTTGGGGAGTTTTAGCGGATCATGTTTTCGAAGAGTGATAATAACATCGGAAACTCTCCATGCTCTTCAAAACAAGTTTTCAAGGAGTTCCAAAAAAAAAAATTGGCTCCGGAATAGAAAAGTGCCCCGGAATAAATGCCCTCAGAAAGAAAGGCCCCGGAAAAAATACCCCGAAAAAAAGGTCCCGAAAAAAAAGGCCCCGGAAGAAAATTCCCTCCGAAAGAACGATCCCAAGTTGTAAGTAGAAAAAATTGTCCTAAGGGGCAAGAAAAAAATAATTTCCCGAGGAACTCCCTTCGAAATGGGAGGTATTAACATTTCCGATTTCCCCTAACTAACACAGTAATCACAATCTGGTTTGAATTGATGTGATTGTTTTGTTTCCTTTGTAATGACAAGAAACAGGCGTATGCCCTTCAACCCACGGGTGTGAATCGTTGAATAGGAGGTATGGAAGTGTAGGTCACAGCATAGCCTCAGTGACAATTAAGCTTGGCAGATCGCCACGAGAAGCGGCCGCCGAAATAGAAAAGGTGGAGCGACAGCCAACGGATGAGAGGAGAGCCGCGTGACTGGCGCCCCGCTGTGGCGAAACGCCGAAACACACTTTTACCGAATGAACAAGTGTGTTTCGGGTCCTCGCCGCTGCAGAAAGCTGTGCGCTGACGTCCAGGTTCACCGAGAAATGGCTCTTTGATGCTCGGTGCTACCAGATCCTCGCCCTCCATATCTGCGACCGGGCACTCTATGCTACGTCGTCGAACTGCCAGGCTTTGTGAGTATAGAGGAGGCTATGGTCACAGCCATGAGCCACTCAATAGTGCGGAAGGCCATCGACGCCTTACGCTCGAAGGAGTCGGCGCTTGTCGGAATGCAGAGCCGTCTCAAGAACCTACGTGAGGACTCAGGAGTATGCTTCTGGGATGGCAACAATTGAGGACGTCTTGCGTGCTTTCGGTCATACCATTTGGTTCTATCGTTTCTGCATGTACTTAGACTGTTTACGCCGGTGTGCTGAAGTGAATAGTATAATTTATATAGTTAATATTGCATAGTTAGTTTCATTATTATAGCAACATAGTTAATATTTCGCATCCCGCAGAGATGGCATTATTCGCAGACGACTCGAATGAATTTTTTTCCCCACAGTAACCTCCAGTATCTCGAAAGTACAGCTAATGATTGGTTCAATAATTTATCATTCTGGCTAGTTGCAAACCAGCCTGAATTTAATATTTTGAAAACTAAATATACTGTTCTTAGAGTAAGAAATGAGATGCTTAACTACGATATTCATGCATATACACTCCTACAAACTGGAGAAGGCAACTCACGTGTTCAAGTTATCTTTCACACTTTCTAGATCAATCGGCACAATACATAAATTAATATATTTATTACCAACATGGCTTGAGTGCCAATTATACTATGCACTTGTTCACTCCCAGCAACCTCAGCCACCCCACAGCAAAATGGCTAATAAAATAAAAATAAATTATATCTTCCCGTATTTTTTTTCTTAAAAGGAAAAAAAAAATGAAAATACAGCACTTCAATCCCGAATGCGATTCCTGGGTTAGGGAAATTTGTGAGCTTATTATCTCACATTTAAAAATGATTTCACGGGAATATATTTTTACCTCAAGCCTTTTCTTTTCTTTTTTGTTATTTACCGATTTTATTTTTGCCATTCTTTTCCCACACTTGTTTTGAAAGGTGTGCTCAAAGCGATGTAGCATGTAGCCACATAAACGATCTGATAAAGCTTTCGCTGCGAGCGAGCATCCCCCTTGTCATCTGATCGAGCTGCATTATAGTCTTTGCTTTACAACACGTCGTTGATATTCTGTCCAAAGGGCTGGCAGAAAGAGGGTCATTATTTAAAAACAACCCCGTAAGAAACGTTCAACGACGCGACCGTGCACCATTCGCTTATACATCAACTCGCTCCTTGGAGTGAGGTTCAAGTTGACTCGATGAGAGGCCGAGTTATTTGCCTGTATTAATGTTACTATATACTCACACGACACTCGTGCTGAGCGTATACCCCGTAATCAGGATTTCCGGCTTCGCTCAACTAAGACCTCACCTCGGAGACCACGCTGGGATAGAAAAGCGTGAAGTCGTATTCCCAGCCGAACTGACACGTCGTTACAGGAAGCTCGGAGGAGACGTCTTCCCAGGAAGACTGTGTGTCATCCCCAGTGTCCGCAGAGGCGTGCACCGCCAGCCACCGGGACAGCGTGGCGTTGGCCTCGTACATCCGACACCGGCTGAGGTGTCCGTCATCATCATGAGGCAAGGCCATCTCCAGGAGGTTCTCCTGGGAGACGTTGATGGCCGCGTACACGTCTTGAGGCAAGTGGCATCGATGCGGGGGTACCAGAAGACTGAAGATGTGCGCGAAGAGTGGCAGCACGCGGAGCGGCGCCACAAACACGCACAGGTACGCGATGAGCAGGTACTGGAAGCGACCGAAGTCACCCACCTCCCGCATTGCCTCTTCCAGCAACATCCTCTTGACTACAGGGCTTGTCCAGGAGAAAATGAGACGTTGGATTAAAACTTGTGTTTGGGCGAGTTGGTTCATACTGATTTAAAAGGTTAAAAAGCGCAAACAAAACGAGGAAAATAAGGACACAAAGACGACAGGACGGGCGCTACTCCGATAGCGCCCGTCCTGTCGTCTTTTTGTCTTCATTGTCCTCGCTTTGTTTGCGCTTTTTAACCTATGAAAATGAGACGGGCTGCATAGCGGCAAAGAGGCACTGTTCGGATCTCCTACGAATTTGAGAGTTTGTTTACGCGATTGTGACGTGCGCAAAGAGGATTTTATTTACTTTTATATTCACTATTTATTTACTATTTTATTCATAGCCAGTGTTGTACGGAACGGCGTTCCAAGGAACGACGTTCCTGGAAATGATATTTCCGGAGGAACGAAGAAACGCCGCTGTTACATCTTGCATCGGTGAAACTGAAACGGGAACACGTTCAGTCTTCGAGGGAATGTAAAAAACAAAGCTTTCCTTTTATTTTTTTATATATTTACAATTTTACCTTAATTAAGTAGGCATTTAGGCTTTTTTGTTTTATTTCGGCTATTTCAAATTTCGACTTCAAGGGATGGGGAAGTGTCCAAGAGATAGTCGAAAACAAAGAACTGGAACAAATGTGATCGTGGCGACTCGACACGTAGTTGGATGTGGATGATTTCACTCGCTAGCTTTATTTTAACTCTACTGATTATCCAGCAGAATGTTTTATTGAAACACGCAAACCTAACGTTAACGTAACGACACGTTCCAATCATATAAATGTTACGGGAAGGCTTTCTTTTGATACGAACCGCTGGAACTTGTAACGGAAACCCGTTCTAAGTTTGAGAAGTGAGAACGAGCTTTCGTTCGTGTTTTGGAGGAAGGTGTACAGCACTGGCCATCAAAATCGACAGATCGACGTACTCAAGTATGATCTCATGTTGACTTATTTGTTTTACTCTTTAGTTCTTCCTCCCCTTCCTCTTCATACTGTCACGATCACAATTCACAGTAAGGCTGGACTCCATGGGGCAAATACGCAAAGAAAAATCGACAAATTTTGCCCGGCGGCGGGGAGGGGGGGGAGGGGGTCGCAAATATATACATACACCTCGATTTTGGAGCAGTAAATTGTGTTTTAGAAAGAGGGGAAACGCCTCTGCTCCCAAATCACAGTAGAAATAGGCTCAAGCGTAGTGTCAGTGTATCAAGAGTAGCCTTACGAAAGTACAGGCGGCGCATTTACATGCAGATCGAGGAGCGTTCCGGAACACCTCATGTAGCATAATCATAGAAAGCAAGCATACTGTGTACCCCGCTTTTGGTAAGAATGTGGCGCTTACCTTTTTTTCCGTTCCAGTGAGCGGGTGTTTTAATCAGCGTGTGAAACGACGATGATGAAAAGAATATTATTATCGAATTTGTCTTGACGAGGCCCTCATGCCCACCCGTTTCAACAGCCTGCGAACGATGCACATGATATGGCTCCTCGGCGGACAAGAATCCATCTCTGCGTCACCGCGCTTATCTCATTTTATTGCGTTTACAAGACCAAGGGCTATCGTGTCATTAGGGGCACACGCTTGTCTCATCGGAGGATGAGCGTCTTCGAGGAGGGTGGAAAATGCGAAGGCTATACACGCTCCCCAGATTACGAGATCAACCACGACGTACACATAGAAAAGGGATGGCAGCAGCGTTGTATACCTGGGCACGTGCTTCGACACATATAAATGAAAAGCATAGGTATAGTTGTTAAAGCTATACTTAACGAGCAATTTAGCTATTTAGCTGTTTCACTTTAACGGGACAGTGCAACGATTTTTGTACTTTGCGTAAATACCACTTAAAATGTATTCTTGACGTTTACAACCCGTAAAACACGCGTTAGTTTTTCTCCTTGTGCAATGGTAATAAGAAAAACTGGAAACAAGCAGCGTTTTCCTGCTGAACTCGTAGCCAGAACAATCGGCAATGGCGTACCCAGGGGCGACGGCGCCCATGTCTACCTATGGCAAGAATTCTTTTCGCGCCCGTGCTGCTGCTGCTTCTGATGATGATCATGATTTTGGGCAAAAAACAGCGTGTCCACGAAAGCGTACCTGTGTTTCAGCACTTCCATTCCATTGCATTGTACTGAACACACGATAAAAGTATGAACCAAAATAAGCTCGTGTCAATCCACCTCCTAGTTCTCGCCTGGCACCCATATTTTGTAACAAAGAAGAAAAGTGTCGACATTTAAAAAAAACAAAAAAAGCGTTAGTTCTGAATAATGCTGAACCACACAGAAGAGAAAAAACAAAGCAGGCGTGTTAACGGTTTGAATTACGAAGACGCTAGGAAGCCCAATGACCATAAAAAGGTCGCATGGAATATGTTAACAACTGTGACCAGACGACGACGACGACGCTCCTTCTTCTGACACCGAGAGCGCGAGCAGCGACGTTCCCAATTCCGCCATTATGAATAAACACGTTCCTTCGCCTGACTCCACAGTAGCAGTGTTACATATCGCCCCACCGGCGATTCGGTTAGCACTTTACTACATTGGCGACGACCACGGACAACCACGCGGGAAACGGTCCCCTGATCGGCGGGCCACCACCGGTCAGCTCGTTAGGCATGGCGTACAACGTTCCTCTCCTCGACGATGTCGCAGACAGGTGGGACTCGTATCTTATTAGAGTCGAAGCTTACTTCGAGGGAAATCAGATCACATCCGCAGCTCAAAGGCGAGCCCTCCTAGTCTTGGCACCAGGTCGAAGGCTATCCGCGAGTTATCCGCGAGTTACACTCCAGCAAATGTGTCTGAGTTCACCATATATGGCGAGACTGCCAAGCACTTGGATAGTTACTTCACACCTAGCTAAGCCAAATGAGATATCGGAGAGTTTTCGTTTTTACAACCGTCGACAGGGAGATAATGAGATTATTTTTGAATTCCCGGTGGACTTGCGTTACTTCGTTGCTGCTCGACTGCATGTTGCGTGACCGCCTTGTTTGTGGGCTGCGCAACGAGAAGCTGCAACCACTGGCGGATCCAGGGAGGGGGGGGGGCCCTAGGGGCTCGCCCCCCTCCCCCTGAAAGATATCCCCCCCCCCCCCCGTTACTCCCATTGATGAGGCGCCCAAGAGTCCGAAACGTCCGAAACCGAACCTGGGGAAATCGAACCTTCAAAACTTCAAAATGTCGGACCCTCGCAGCCGAACCTCGAAGAGGAGTCGAGAGCACATTACAAAACGGAAGCGCGGCTACGCAGGTGTTCGTAAAAATCCTGCGGGCGTCGCTTCTCAGAACACCACTTAGCACTCATGCAAAAGCGGTTTAGGCCCAAAGATTGTTAGACTTTACTGGGATTTGCTTTGAGGATAACGAGAGACGATATCGGTGACGAGGGAGGGGACAGAAAGGAAAGCAGAAAACAACTTATTGGAAACGAACAACGAACTGAATTCACTAATTGGAAGTGCGCTTATGCCCCAGTCGATAACGGCGACCTTCACTTTTCAGAGCTAACGACCAGCGAGCAATAAGCTCCACAATCCCTAAACCGATGTCGCAGGAGAAAGAAGTCGAAGATAAACGGATTTGAGGGTGGTGGATCTATTAACGTCTTCCGCGGACGTTCGCGTGTCTAATGGTGAATCTGGCTCGCAGATCTCGAGCGCTCCAAAAGCGCTCCATTTTGAGCGCGCATATTCCGCTCGCAGATCTGGCTCGACTTGGTCATCTTCCGCTCGTAGATCTCTGGCAGCTACCGCTCCGTGGAGCGCCTCCACCTCCGCCAAACTTGATCTGCGGGATTCGAGAGATCTACCCGGAACTTGACAGAGCGCCACAGAGCGCGCTACGTCATTTCCCCTCCCAGGACGGTGGCGCATGCGCAACGCGGCGTTGCCGGCGACCGGCCGCGCTTCCGCGCCGTCGACGAAGGGACGGGGGACGGTGCCGAGTCGGTCGAGATGGGTCTTCTTGGATGCGTCGGTTGTTTACGCGGGATTGTGACGGCTCGGACGCCTCTACCTCGCGTTGAAAGCCGGGACAGGAGCGTGACAAATCGGAAGCCCTGACATCTGTGATCGTGAGAGGAAGAACGAGAAAAAGAACGGCAGAAAATCGGAAGGAGGCCGACGCAAGGTTAGGCCTGTTCATTTTGCCGCCACTGATTGTTTACTTTTTTACGCTGCATGCCGCCAACGTTTTCTCGCGCAATAAAGCAAGAACAGATTAGGCAACGACTGTGTCAGTGATGGTTTGTTACCTCTGTGTTTATTAAAGTCGTATCAGCAATTTGAACTCCACCGATGGCAATCGCTGTGCGTGCCCCGCCGCTTCGAGGCGGCCGAAAGGTATGTGACGGTGCCGAATGCGGACGTCTTCCTCGTTATTTGTGACATGGGCTCCGTGGAGTGGATATTTTCGCCCGTCCTGTGTCGTGTGGTATTTCTGCAGCTAAGCAATGACAGTTGTCACTGGTCGTCGGAAAGATCAGTCGGCTAAGCGTTAGGGGCTCGTCAAGTTCGAGCAGCGGCCATCTTGAACGGCCGAGGGGGGAGCGGGGGAGGGGTCGCTCCAAAAGGCGAGTTCATCTTCCGCTCGTCGATTCGGAGTGTGTCCCACGGAGCGGAATTTTGCCTCCCTCGCGGATTTTAGAAAGCGCTCCAGATCTACGAGTGGAATTCACCATAAGCCTGCCTTTTAGAGCAGTCCTCCTGCCCAGGCGAGGTGTTGTCCGGACCCGTTCGCCTGGTCGTGTCCGTGCGGTTGCACTGCGTTCTCCTGGGACTTCGTGCGGCGCACGACACCGGCGCGTTGCTGCACCAGCTGCACTGTCGAAGGGAGACCATGAAACCTCGCGCGCTGTGTCCTTGAGTTAACGCTCTCCGCCTCCTTCGGCCCCTTCTTTCTCTCTGCGCCCTTGACCTTCCCTCCGGTCTCCCACAAACGCCCAAATTCCCCCAGTAAACTGGCCGACACGCGATGTCGCCGATTCTCACTTCGTTCCTTCAAGCACTGTGTCACTGCTCTGACAACGGCTCGACCAGTGGCGGTGTAAATCTGAATGTGTATGTGCCCAGATGTTGACAAGTTTTTCCCACCACCAGAAAACGGCCTAAGATCGTGGGATACATCGAAGGCACCGCAAACGAATACCCTGGCGAAGAGGTACGTGCCACCTACAGCGAGCCCTGTTATTTGATTATCCTCCGCTTTTACCAGAGAGTGAAATAGTTAGTATTTGTGTCTTACGCTTTCTGCAGTTCTGGAGCAACTTCAGGAAAGCGCCTTCACGGAGATTTGGGGACAACAAGCTCACTATGTCACAATTATACCAGGTAACTAACGCAAAACGCGCAATATAATTTATTTTACCAAGCAAGTCGGTAAGACAAAAATAATCAACCCCGTGATCAGCGACGTCCTTTCAACAAAATAATAGTGATTGCATTTTTATGAAAGAGTGGTAGACCTCGCAAGTACCCTGCGTCTAATTGTTTGAAAAATCGAAATAATTACAAAAAGTTGAAATATTTGCAACCAATACTTTCAACCACATCTCCCTCAGCACCCGGTGACATTAGAATATCAAATTTCTATTGCTCTTTTTGTACCCAATAACGCGGCCTAAATTTAATACAGCAATGTTTCCAGCAATGGAAAGTCAGGAATTTTATTACAATTTTGCGAATAATAGCGGATCCTATGTAAATCAGAAAGGACTGCAACGCACAAAGAATGTGAACAAGCAAAGCTCTTGATCGGACCCGTTACTTTACTCTGTCCAGGAATGCTATGGTATCGTTATACCATAAAATATACATTGCTGAGATACTTAGTATTTTAGTTAATCCGCAATGCCCATGCTGTCCTGGATATGATTGCTCCCCCTTTCATGGGATCAGCCGATACCTGCACCTGAGAATAAACAGATGTAACCGTACAATCTTTCTCTCTCTCTATTTTTATATATATTAATCACGCTTTCCTTTTTCAACAGGCGTGATGCTCACCCCTCCACAGGGGAGGAAAAGAGCAGCGCCAAAGACAATCGACACCTTCTTCAAGCAGAGTTGCGAAGGGAACTCCTGATGAAGACATGGGCCACCTTGTCTTCCGGTGGAGCCATCTACACATCGCCCTGGTTGTCCCGACAGCGCTGATTCTACGCCACAGCTGTCATCACCTGTTCCAAGACACGCATCTTCCTGACATGGCAAGTTCGTCTGAGCCAGTCTTTTGTTCTACGTCACTTGTTTCTTCTTCCGGAACACATGACCGTGCTAATGACTGTCATGCCTCTGCACTCTCCATGCGTCTCCGCTGCTAGTGAAGTCAATGTTGAAACGCTAGTCGCAATATGCCCCAGCCGTCGGGGTGGAAACGAACAAACAAGGAGCGCTGAACGATGTGGGCAACCATATTGGCAGGTCAGTTGATGACTACACGAGGAACCTCTTGCTACAGAATCACTGAGAGCCTCCAAAGGACTACGCTTTTTCCTTTTTCTCTTCACAAGAAAGGCGGAAAAGAGGGTCCGCCACCATCCTACGCGCGAACACTTCGGAAGAAGCTTGAATGGCTGGCTCTGTCAGATCTTCACAGTGGGCTTTGCTGCAAGTATTTGTGCTCTGTTTGTCCCAGGAAACATGGGGGGTAAGGCACAGGGCAGTCACCTCTTCAGCAGCCAGTCTCAAAGCTTCTGCACACAGTCCTCCCGAGAACCTCCTTGGAATGGATGGTAGCCTGACAGCTCATGCTGAAAAAGTCACCACATTGCTGCTGTGAGCTCTGGGAAGGGAATTCCAGCAGCGCATCGTTGCTCCGGAGAAAAGTGTGGAGAACCAGGTCAGTGCCCATCGCTTGGCACCTAGTGAATGAAAACAGGCGAAGACTGGTGGCCGATCATCAAGTCGATTATCTTCCTGGGGCGACAGAATATCCAGCTCCGCGAGGCGGCGCAGAGATGATGGGCGTGTTGACAGGGATTTCGGCCTCGTCTGGCGCTGCCAAAGCAGAAAGGAAATTTCCAGAGACAGTTTGCGCTTCCGGGTCGAGAGCGGAGATAAAGAGCTCGCTGAACATCTTTCTGGTCCATCCTCCCGAGAAACGTGCGTCAGTAGGACAACTCAAAATGAGCTTATATCCTGCAGTGGGCGTGAGCGATTACCTCTATCATCATCGAACGGGTGCGAAGTGCTGTCCTCTTACAGTGTCACGTAATTCCGACGAGACTACCGACGTCGCCCACGAGTCACCAACCTAGCACTGGTACTGCGCTACGTATGCGATGGCATG